>JBAMBJ010000920.1:0-84670 GCA_037043495.1 Drosophila recens | reverse complement strand
TAATAGTGCTGATATGATGTCGCATTAGCATGTTTTCAATACAACAAAACTCTATTTAAATATTTGTTGAAATCCATTTTTTGTTGTCAGTTGGTGCGTTGATATATCATTAAGGCTTCGATAACGATGACGATAAGCAAACTTATACATAGCACGCATCACTAAACGAAACTAATTCGGCGACAATTTTTTTTTTTACTGAAAGGAAAAATACAATTAAAAACTAAATCAGTGCTGTGTTCCGTGATAGCCAGCGTGCAACGGGACGCTTCAGAAAAGACAACAAACATTTCAAGGAGAAATCAAGAATCGCGCGTGGGGCACAATGAGTGTGTTGGCATATCCACGTACAAATGATGAGGACATTTTCCGTCAGTGCACAAAGGATTGCGGCGTTGTGACGGCCACCGAGGACTTTCAGTATTTTGCCCTGCGTTGCATTTTCTGCAGCGAGAAGTTTCTGTACTTCGATGCATTCATTGGCCACATGCAGACAGTGCATCTGGAGGAAAAAAAAAAAAAAAAAAAAAAAAAAAAAAAAGGCTCAGGCAGCAACATGGGCTACAGTATGGGCCTGGGCTTGGGCCAGCCCATGTCGATAGGCCTGGACGACGGCGACGATGAGGAGCCGCGCCACAGCTATGGCAATGGGGGCATTCAACAATTTGATGAGATCGAAGACTTGACCGATGCTGACACTGCCCTGCTGGAGCCCCAAATGGTCATCAAACAGGAACTGCAGGAATTGGACAGCAGTGACAACGACGATGAGGACGAGAATCTGGCAGTGCCCGATGACATTGACAATGACAATGGCAACGACGTGGAGGACGAGAGCGAGGCGATACTGCCCGAAAGTGAGCTGCCCAGAGCCAGCACCAGGTCACGCATGAAACTGGCGGGGCCACTGCCATATCTTGCCAGGCATAGTGTGTCCACATTGGACGTCAAGAACGAGCCGTTAACAGCGGATGGTGACGACTCATTGGACGATTATGTGGACGGCGATCACAACTATATGGATGACAATTCTGGCGAGTATCCGGACTACAATCCCAGCAGCTATAACACTCACGGAAACAGCGCTACTGCCGGTGAATCCGATTTTCTCAGCTATGACGAAATGGTCGAGGAATCTCTACTTGGCGTACGTTGCTTGCAGTCGGCGGAGAATATCTGTATATCTGTTCATCATAATAACTAATACATTTCCTTTTTTTATGCAGCGTGATCGGGGAGCTCACAATGCACATAAAGGACCGCAAGATGATACAATTCCTGATACACTCGTACAAGCGCAATCCATTTCTGTGGGATCATAGCCATGCCCAGTTCCGGGATCGTGTGAAGCGCGCCCGCTTCCTCGACTGGATAGTGCTGGAGTTCAAGAACCGCTTCAACATCTCACTGGCCAAGGATGCCATCACCCGCAAATGGGACAATCTGCGCACCGTCTACAAACGCGAATGCAATCGCATGGCCCTCGAAAAGACAAACATCAGCACGCTGTGGTACTTCAAGGAGCTGCACTTCCTCAACGAGCTCTATAGCTACAATTCCAAAATGTCCGATGCCGTTGTCAAGGTGAGTGTATTGCCCACCTGCAATCCAATGCCAGCCCAGACTGTGCATGTACTAGGTACTGCCACCGGATATACTAAACATAAGTATAAACAATGGCAATGAGAGTAACCAATATACATACGTTTATATACTATGTTTGGAGTCTATGGCAAAAGTGTAGGAGCATGCATTTGTGTGCACTCAATAACATCTAAGCCAAGAACTTATCTTCGCGATAACTCAATGAGTGTCTATACAGCAAGGCTGCAATCCCATCCTGAACTAATCCCTAATTATCGACCTATCGTTTTTGTGGCAGCTACATACATACATACATATATAATGTAAATGAGTGATTTGAACCAATTTGCGCGGTTTATTTAATATTTTATAATTTATTAAAAGTAAAAATTATTTAAAAAACGAAAAAAATTTCGTTGACCAAACAGGAATCGAACCCACGACCCCTTGCGCACGGAAGCGTATCTCTAACATTAGACTGACAATTTAATTTAACGACAGGACCGAGATTCGAAGTTCGAACCCAGATCTCTCGTTTCGCTTGCCGAGCTCCTATCACTTCCACTCCGCCACTTAGACTAATACTGGCAAATTCAATATACATTACTGGCCAAATTAATAAGTACACTCTCTCTCTATACTATAACAGGGCTGGTTAAGAATCAAGTCTTCAAATTAAAAAAATATATTTGGAAAGGTCATCTAAATTCCGTTCGAAATCGATGCACAACTTTCCTTAACCCATTAAGAACCCATTGAAATATTCGAATTTTTTAAAAAAAGTCAACTTTCAAAACTTTTTTTCTCGATTTTTCCAAAAATGTTGGGATGTAAAACATTTTTCAAAAATTTTAGTAGTGACTGAAAAAAAAAGATTTTAAAAATCTTTCGCTTATATTTCTTTTAAATATTTTTTTGAAAATTGCTTAAGAGGCACTTATTGTACGAAAATGACGAATAAGGGCTTTTTGCTATTTTAAAAAAAATACAAGGAGAAAAGATTTTTGAAAATTTTTTTTGCAAGTCACTCCTAAAATTGTTTGAAGAATGTTTTTGCAACCAACATTTTTTTTGGAAAAATCGAGGGAAAAAGTTTTGAATAGTTGACGTTTTTTTAAAATTCGAATAATTCAATGGGTACCTAATGGGTAGAGGAAAGTTATGCATCATTCAAACGGAATTGAGATGACCTCTCCACATACACTTTTTTTTTAATTTGAAGACTTGACTTACAATAGCTGTTATAGTAAAAGAAAGGCTCAGTAGTGTACGTTGCCGATGTACATTCTGGCAGAGTAAATCTAAAATGAATTAATTGACCATTACTTACATTCTATTTATAGAATTGCCACTAAAATACCTTGGACAAAATTGAAAATATCTTCACTATTTATGGCCCAATCGTGATGAAAGTTGGTGATTAGATTCTGAGCATACTCTTACACACGTTGCTCAATGTTTTAAATTCTAACTTAAACCCTAAATTAAAGGTGATGTCCGTTTTTTATGAATTACACCCCCACCGTAGGCGTGGCAAAATATAGGGCTCTGAAATGGTATCAAATATTCGGCCTGCCGAAGATATCTTTCTGTTTACATTAAATTGCAACGTTAATTGAGACTTTATATTACAATCTTAAGCTTAGTTAGTTACAATCTTAAGCTTAGTTAGTTACAATCTTAAGGATACAAATTAAATAATTGGAAAGAATAATTTATTTTTGTTAAATTGAACCAAGGTTGAAACCAAAACCTTGTGTTCAGAAATTCTTTAAGTAAGTCAGCGAATTGAAATAAATTTTATCTTGAGTTTTGAAGGTTTTGCAGCCTTGGTTAAAATATCATCAAGTTGTAAATGGTATTAATTTAATGTAATAACAATCTTTGGTTTTTTGCTATTGACTATTATTTGCTTCACAGGAAACATCCTACAGACGGCGTTTTTCAGCCATATGGAACGATACATCCACCGCCAAACTGTTGGTCATGGTTAAGCGCTATCAGTGCTTTTATAACCGCTTCGATCCGGACTATCGCAGTAAGGAACGTCGCGGCGAGGGACTGCAACAGATGGCCATGGAACTGCAACAACTGATCGATGTGACCACAATTCAAATTTCCAAGCGTATCTCGCAGCTGCGTTTCGATTACTCCAAGCAGAAGATGGAGCGCTTGAATGCGGAGCGCATGGGACGCAAATTTATACCCAATTACATATACTACGATCAGATGAGCTTTATGGATGATGATATACCACCGTTTAAGTGTGAGCATTGCGGCGAAATCGTTCAGACGTTGCGTGAACTCGACCTGCACATGCTGAGCCATCAGCCGAGCCTTGGTGGTGGCTACTACTGCAACGTCTGCAGCATACAGTTCAACAACGCGGATGAATTTGAGAATCACAAGCAGCTGCATTTGGGCGCCGGCAATGAGGTGAAGTTTAATTGCGAACTGTGCACGGCCAGTTTTCGCGAGAAGTCCAACTATGATGAGCATTTGCGTCGCCACAACGATGAGCTGTTCCTGCCCACGCTGGCGCTAAATCACAGCATACTCGACAGCGCTGGCTGCGATGCAGATGCTGCCGATGCGGACTCCTCAGCAGTTAGTGGCAGTGGCAATGCAGTTGGCGGTGATGATGATGAAATGTTCGCAGCGGACGGATCAAAGCCATTTGCCTGCGAGGTGTGCCATCGCACGTTCGCGTCGCCGGGTCACCTCAATGCGCATCGCGTCGTGCATCAGGATGAGCGCGAACGCTGCTACAAGTGCGACTATCCGCAGTGCAGCAAATCGTTTGTTTCGCGCCACAGTCTCTTTGATCATTTGAAGCAGCACTACAGCAACGAGGAGTTCAAGTGCGATATATGCGGCAAGAGCTTCAAGTCCACCAAGAATCTGCAGAACCACAAACAAATCCACGACAAGGTCAAGCGCTACGTTTGCCAAATATGCGGCTCGGCATTCGCCCAAGCCGCTGGCCTCTACCTGCACAAGCGTCGTCACAATCGTCCCAATGGCAGCACCGGCGCCGTTGGCGGTCGCTCCGGACGCACCACACTGTGAGCGATCAAGAAACGATCGTACGCACGATCATCGCGTTAAAATGGAAAGATTTTGAAAAATCACAGTTCTAAGTTATTGCAATGTCCTCCAATGCCAATTGACGGCAGCTATTTTAAAACCCAATTATGTTTATATTTTGAAATATTTTATTATCATTATGTATTATTTATAATATTAGGTATTTTTTTTTAACAGCACATTTTGCACTTCTTTTTAACGGAGCGCTGTTCACACTTGTACTTAAGCTTAAAAGTATTTTACAAATTGTCCGTAACTAAGCCAAGAACTTTAATAGATATAAAAACAAAGCATCATGTAACAGTTAATTTACACTTAAAGCATATATAAACATATACACACATATATATATCTAACTATATCTGATGTATGTAAAATATCTGCCGTCTTGCTCGCACAGAAGCTGAACAGCTCATTTTTGGTGGCAATGTCAACAAAATTCATGTAAGAAAATCAAAAAAAAAAAAGAAAAAAGAAAAGCATTACTTAACAAGTTAACTTTATAAGTTGGCAAACTCGAAGTCAGGTGTCGATTGAACGACAAAGTACCAACAAAAACTTCCTTTCGAAATGGTAGCATTGTTAAAAATATAACAATTATATTTATTTTATCATGTAAAATATAATATATATATACAATACGAACGATATTTAAGACATTCCCCAAAATGCGCATCGTGGTAACTAAATAAGTATCATTGACGAGGCAATGAGGCAAACACATTCCACACTAGTTAAATGATTAATAAGTGTCAAAACAAGTATTTCTTAAAGTATTTTCCATGTACAACTACATACAAATTATATTTATTACAATGCGTGTGCGCAGGGCCATCAAACTGAATCAACAACAACTGCAACTGCAACTGCAACATAACAATAACAGTTACTAAGCTCAGCGCTTTGAAATTAATATTATTTAAATGCATGACATACATTATTGTATACATACATCAATCTAGTTTTAGTTAACATAAACGACTGAATCTGAAAAATACATTTACATACACATATAAATGTAACAAACGAGATAAAAGGAAACCCTTCCCATTCAGACTTATATAGCAGCTATATAGCATATACATATATTATTATTATTATCAATTTATTATGTAAACCTAATCTTATGTTCGCTAACAGTCCAATTCCGACACTTTTTGTTATGTCGAAAGGTTTATTCATGCAACAAATCTCATATAAATTGCTCATTCGTATCGAATCGTTTTCAAAAGGAATTCCGGAATTTCTTCCTTCACTTACGTGATCCTTTTTGCACGTCAATGAGAGTACATACACATCGTCATAAATTTAATATTTTGTAAATATTTTTTTGATGTGCATTTGTTGTCATACATACAGACACACATACATCATGTTGTACATAGTATGTATATGCAGTCGATTGCACCTGCTGACGATAAAACGATAAACACTGAAGAGAGTAAACATACAACACACATACAATTATAAATACAATTATACACAATTAACAATTATGTATTCTTTTATAAGCAAACAAATTCACCTTAGACGATAAGTTCATTTAGCACAATTGACGACAAAAAAGCTACAGCAAGATAAATAATTGTATGAATGCAGCAGCTCTACAAGTATAATAAGAAATTTGATTACAATTTGCTTACTCATATGCTTTAAGGACTATGTATGTATATGTTGCTAACTTGCGTATTTCGTCTTCAACAACTCTTATTTTCAATAACAACAATTGTGAAATAGTTAACAGCAGCTGTAAGAAATTTGTAAACGAATTATCAAGAGGCCGTAACAAAGTGCGCTTCCGTAAGCTATAAAAACCTATAAATAATAAAAAAAAAAAAATACATACATATATATTAATATACTATACATATATTAATATAAGAAAAAAGAAGGAAAAACAATTGCAATATAAAAACAAAACAAAACAAACGCGCACAGAGATTATCACTAGAGCCAACCTCTACCACATGTAAATTTCAATAAAACATAATTACAATTTTATTTATTTAGACTGTGTTATGTCTCATATCTTTGAACTATTTGCCAATTTATTTATTGACCATATGTTCTCTCCAATATGATTGTATGTAATCCAATGAAGTATCATTCTCCAACATTATATTAAGTACAACTCTATTACAAACATATAAAATGCATCTTGTAATTAGATAGTTTAACCGTCAAACATTTCTAGTATTCAAGTACGAGATTTGTTAGCTGTAGTCTCTTAATGTAAGAATGTACTTGAGATTTGGTTCAACAAGTTGGTAGCCAACTAGAAATAAATACAAACATATTTTGAATACATACCGCATAAAAGATAATTTAACAAGAAGAAATCTTTGCAGATCCCCAAAGTTTTTGATCTTTGCATTATTTAGTGATCTAAATTTAACAAAGTGTAGTTAGAATATATGTATAAGAAATACAAAGCTTTAGAGATTGCTTGCGATATTTTAAGAAAGAACATAGTTTTTCGTACAAACTTAAAAGGATTACCTGAACCAAGTTTCATCAAGATAACTTAAAACTGTGAAGCTGGTTTATATGGAAACAGATGTGCAGAGCCACATCGACTGAGATTGTCGACCTGATCAAAATATGCAATAGACATAATACCTTCAGCAAGAGTAAAATTTCCATTGACGTAGAACACGCATTTCTTATCAGCAGCCGTTCACCGATTAACAAGTCGGAAAGTCGAGCCGTATTACTAATACTAAATTGTAGACCCCTATGAATTTTGGTGTTCCCATTTGCTGATTTTCGTTCCCAAGCAAAGCATACGAGATAAAGTCTTGAGTTATTCAAAATGTTCCAAACAGGACTAAGATTTAAATTTTGGTGTTCCCATTTGCTTATTTTCGTTCCCAAGCAAAGCATACGAGATAAAGTCTTGAGTTATTTAATATGCTCCAAACAGGACTAAGATTTAAATTTTTCACATACGAGTGGAGATTGGATTTTGAGTTCTGTTGACAAAAATTGTGCTATCTAAAGTTATTTATAGTTTTCTCATTTCTTATATACAGTCGAACTTCCCCAACTCGAACTTCCCTAACTCGAACAAAATCGAGTGGCAAAAGCGTTTACTGAGAAAATTTCATACAAATGTGCCTTCCTAACTCGAACTTCCATAAGTCGAATTTCTCCTTAACTCGAACAAAAATATTGGCCCGTGCTTCTGTAAGTCGAATTTTTCGGGAAAATCTTCAATAAAATTTGAATTTTTTTTTTCGTATCTGTTAAATGCTTTTGTTACCGGCTCGTGATGTACATTAACATATGGTGATGTAATATGAAAGAATATTGCATCAACAATTATTTAGGATTGTGAAATTGCTATTGGAAAGATGATCAAAATGTACTTCTTTGTCAGCGCATCGGTGTTCTAAAATGTTTAAAAATGTTTAAGGAAATATTCGAACTTATTAGTAGCTAAGGAATTTTAAAGTAGACCAAATAAATTAAAGTTGCTGAAAAATTTGGTATCTCAGCAAAAACATTTTTCGTGAAGTTTATTTTGGGCCAGTTTGTTGTGATGTTTTTTTTTATTATATTAAAAAATGAAATATTAATTATGATGACATTTGAATCGGAAACTTCTTCTGGATACAGCAAAAGAACGAAGAAACCAATTTTTGAGAATATTGACAGGTCTTAAACAAACTGGAATCCTTTTTTGTTGAAAATAACACGACAAACTTCCAATTTGAAATGTATTTATGATTGAATGCATTTGTAGTTTCTTTTAAAAAACTAAAAAAAAAAGTTCCCTAAATCGAACTTTTTTCTTGGATAATGGTGATTCGAGTTAGGAAAGTTCGACTGTATTTTTTCAGAAATAAAATGTTTTTTTTTTTTAAATTTTTAAGAAAAATCATTGATATTTTTATAGGGACAATACATAGTACATTTGGATTTGGGAATGATCATTATTTCATGAGTTTTATTTTTTGCTCAAAATAAAACTCAAGTTGTAATTTCCACAAAGCTTAATTTGATACTCTCCACCAGAATCTTATTTTTTTAAATGGATTATTAGTATGATTTATCTTGGCTTATTGACTAGGAATATGTATCATTTTTGCCTTTATTCCCTAAGAAAAACTCGAAATTACAACTTGAGTTTTATTTTGACCAAAACATAAAAACTCATGAAATAATGATCATTCCTTAAATTTTATTTATTTTGCTCAAAAATAATGATTATTGGTTGGGTAGTAAAGTATAACTCAAACTTTATCATTATGTTGTGAGCAAATCAATAAAAATGAAAATTAATCATTATTTCAAAAATGTTTAAATAAAACTTATAATGATTACAGTCCCTGGCTATAAGAGCTATCAAATTTTTATAAACGCAGCTTGTTGGTCTTTTTTATTTAAATTTTACTTTGTCTTTTATGTTTAAACAAAAAAAAATATATAAAAATTCTTTTCAGCAATTTAAAACTGAAAAATGTTTCATCGTTTAGTGAGTTTTTGGGCTACGATTCACAAGAGTATGACAATTAAAAAGCGGCCCAAGTTGACATTATTCATTTGCGTGTGTCGCCTGGTAATTAACAAATCTAAATATTATTATTACCGGACTTTGCATATGTTTTGGCAACATTTTGATTAGCGGCCAGCACCCCGCTATCCCGCTATCCCACTTTCCACTCACCACTCACCGTGACGGGTTGGTTTTCTACGGCCAATTCTAGAGATAGAGGAAAAGACTACGTAGAACAATTTATAATATGTATGTTTATATGTACAATATGGCAGCGCACCTAGATACGAGAGTGTGTACAAAAAAGAAACGTATAGAATACGGCAATGTGACTGGCGCGTGCTCGTTGTGTATTTATGTAGATATCTGTACATAAAGCTCTATCAATGCCTGTGCTCTACAGTGTATTTTTAGCGATACCAATGAATTTCAAATTTCGGGTAAACACATTAATCAGAATTCGGGAGTTGACCACACGCATCCTAATGAAGAGATAAGATTGCACATTAAATAAAAGTCCGAATGTTGTTCGATTTGCTTTTTAATTTGTTGTTACTCATGGCAGGTTTGGCCGGCGACATTTTAACGCTTAACAATTTATATTTAGCCAACGGCTCTCATATTTATATGTAGTATATATGTATACAAACGTCGAAATGTACAAAATAAATCAAAACAAAACAAAACACAAGTTAAGAGTTGTTGCTGGGCAATTGACGGATCCGAATCCGATTCAATCCGATCCGATCCGAGTGCTGACATGACGACACTGCGTCACTGTCCTGACCACTGACTAGAGCTAAATGAGTTCGCCGTGCTCGTTCACTTTGATGATCCGCACGCGCTCGTGCCGCTTGGCGAGGACTTCCTCGATGTTCATGCTTCTGCTGTCGCTGTCGCCGCTGGCAAACAGGCCGAGGTTGTCCTTGATCAGATGATCGACGGCACAGCCATCGCACTGCAGTATGACCACGCCACTGTAGTACGCCTCCTCGCTGATGGTCTTCGTGTTGCGTGTGTTGCACAGTTTGCACAGGTACACCAGCTCCATCCGACGCTGCATGCGCCGAAAGCGCTTCAGCGTTGTCGGTGACAATGAACCCGTTGGCTTGGCCCCCTTGGTCCCATTGTTGGCGGCAATGTCGAACGGCTTGGCCGTGAAGCGACAGGCGTCGAGTATGGAGCGAGGTATGGACAGTGGCGCTGTCCGCAGCGAATCCTTCAGCGCTTGGTCCGCATCGGTGTCGGGCAGCGGCACTGCAGCTGGCTGCTGGGTGGCATTGATGATCGCGTTCTGTCCATTCTGGCGGAGGTAGTTTAGCGTACGCGATGTAAAAATATTACGCAATGCATTCATTTTACATCGGCATAATAACGGTGGTGATGAATTTACGGATTTACGGACTTGGATTTGCAGCTATTCCACACGAACACAGCCGAACTGCACGTGGGAATTATTTAAGTGATACTAAAATGTTTACAATTTGACAGAACTACGTTTTGCGTAGCTAGCGCACTCCAGAGAGAGCAACCAGTGCTGCCAACTTGTTATCAAAAAAAAGCTGTTTTTAACTGGAGAGAAGGAAAAATAACTGAATATATTCTGATAAAATCGCAAAATATATTTTTTGATACCAAATTTTTTGTTCTTGCAAATGGCAACTGTGCTTCTACATATTTTCATGAAATTGGTGGCAACATTAAAAAAAGGCGGAAAAAGCCTATGCATTTCTAAAAAAGGAAGAATTCCCGCTTCCCGCAATTCCAATAGTTTTCCCGCCATTGGTCTTCAAAAACAGCCAGATTTGACGGGAAAAAGCTAAATTGGCAGCACTGAGAGACTTGCTCTTACGTCCAGAACAAGTTTAATTGAACGAGTCTGTGAATGAGCTACTTAGATCGTTCATTCATTTGTGAACCAAACTGTATATCGATAACGATTTTTCAATATATTAACCCGATTTACTTGCATCCAGATTGAGCCAGATGAATGAGATTCTTTCAAAAACAAATTAATTACATTTATAAACACGGTTGCCACTTAAAAATATCAGATTGAGCCAAAAACAGACAAAAAATTAGCCAAATTGACTAAAAAAGAGCCAAAACTTTTTTTTTGCAGCTCATTTGTTTTTGCATTTAATTAAATAAAAAATATTTCGTTCACAAACACTTAACGCAATAACACATATTCACATACATACATATTTATTTCTCAACCTAAAACTATACAAAATAACTTATTCTGAACTGATGAAAAAAAGAGCCAAATCAAAAAATAAAGTGCCATTGCGCCAACAGGAAAAACAAGAGCCAGTTTTGGCGCAAAAACGCCAATTGTGGCAACCGTGTTTATAAATGCCTAAGGACAATTTTTGCATCTCTTCGGAACTAAATTAGGTAGTTCATCTATGGAGCTGGATTCAGATATCGATAATGAACCGATAAGTTGCTAAATCCGATAAGCTTTTGATTGCCCAACCGGCAACAAGTAAAACAAAAGGAAACAGATGCTGTAAATATGTATAATCTGCGGATACTACGTCAATTTCGATATAGTTGGTTCGCTCAGGCCTCAGCGACAGGATTGACGAATGCGACTCCTCATCGGCTGCTGGCCAGCCAGCATAAGCGACGCCCCCAACTGGGCGCAGCGCCGTCGGAGCAACTGGACCAACTGAAGACTGATTACTTTGAGCGGAATTGCGAGTTGAGCAATGAGGATTGGCAGCGCGTGAGGCATACGCTGACCGACACCTACAAATACATCAATGGCCACAACGTGGACGCAGTCATATTGGGGATGTGCAACACAGGGGAGCAGCTGCCGGTGGCCAAGAGTTACCTGCGGTACCTGCGCACTCAGGGACTTGAACCAAATGCAGCGACATTGGGCCGACTGCTGCGCGTCTACAATGCGGCCTATCACACACGCGCACTGAGCGACGAGGAGCAGTCGGAAATTGTGCACATCTGTGATTCGCTGCAAGGCAGCCACGAGACACTGGACGCCAGCAGCTGTGAGCACCTGATCCACGGACTAGTGGCTACTAGTCACCATTGGCAGCGCGCCGTACGCTTTCTCGAGATGATGAAGGTGACCGGTGCACCCAGCGTATCCGCCTACAGTGCTCTGGCGAGCAAAGCATTCCAGGCGGATCAGCCCGAGCTGGCGTGGCGACTGCTGGAGGAGATGCTGGAGACGCGCAAGCTGCCCAAGTGTGAGGTGTACCTGGCGCACTTGGACCGCAGTGCCCGCGATGTCAGCACACTTGGCTCGCAGCTGGAGCGACTGCTGCTCTTCCTCGAGCGTCACGACATCCAACTGAGCGACAAGGTGGCTCAGCAGCTGATGGCTCTGGCCCAACGACTGCCCAACCAACTGCAGGTAACCTCCACGCATTTGGAGCACATGGGCAAATGCGCCGCTTGTCAGCAGCATTTGCAGCACGTGGCCATCAGTGATGCACAGTTTGCCGCGCTGCGAGGATCCTTCTTGGACAAGGTGCTCATACGCAAGGACGTGTTCCAGAAGTCCACGCCGGAAGAGGTAGCCCGCTTCAAGAAGTTTGTCCAGCAGACGGCGCCCTACGACTGCGTCATCGATGGCCTCAACGTGGCCTACTCCACGGGCACCAAGAAGCCGCCACAGCAGCTGGCCAAGCTTCTGGCAACTGTGGTGCGCTACTTTAGGGAGCGACGGAAGCGCGTCCTGGTCCTGGGCCGCCAGCACATGCGCAGCTGGTCCAAGCCGGCCATGCAGTACATACAGAGCAATGCCAGCGTATTCCTGACCAACAATCTGTGAGTACTTTGATCCTTGGCTGCAATCTGAAGTGACTCTTGATTCAACTTTAACGTAGATCGCATGATGATCCGTTTCTGCTGTACGCAACGCTGCGAAGCGGTCAGGAAACGGACTTCTTCTCCAGAGATCTGATGCGGAGTCACGCCTTTCTGTTGGGCACAGAGCTGAAGACAACCTTTCGTCGCTGGCAGCAGGAGCATCAGTATTCCCTCGTCACACAAACCCAAACTGGCCAGATAATTGTCAAGGAGCCAATACGATATCTCCTGAGCGCCCACAAGGTGAACAACGTCTGGCACATACCCTGCACCGAAGCATACACGCCGAATCCGACCGACGGGTTCGAGGTGCCCGAGAGGTGGCTCTGTCTGAAGATTGCTTAAACTGCGCTCATATCACTGTGATAGTTTTTTCAAATAAAAACATAAGACATGGCCAAACTCAACGGTTTCCTCCTATTTCGGGTCCTACGAATCGAACTGCATCATTAGTTTGGTAATTTACTTATCTTTTCTGAACAACTCAAAAAAAAAAAATAATTAAAAAAAGGCCAATTTCTAAGGAATTTTGGTAAAAAAAATTACACTAGTTTACAAATTCAAAAAAATTGAACTTTTCTTATGGACTTTGGCCCACTAAACACGAAAGTCGCACTTAAAAATTTTGTTATGGAAGCGTTTTTAAAATGTTAATGAAATATCATATAGCTGCCATACGGAAAAAACTTGAAAATTGTTAAAAACATAATTTTTAGTCTTGCACTAAAAAGCGTATTACTCCGCCGATTATCCATGGATTCTCATAAACAATAACTTATTTTTATTGTAACAGTGTCGGCTATACTCTAACACTTAAAATACATTTTACCTTTGCGATACCTTTTTTTTTGGGGCGATTTGTGACCTCTGGAGCCCCAAAAATCACAAAAAAAAAACCGGTTTTTGGAACTTATTAAAAGCGCTAGCTTCTAAACTACAAAACCGATCTCTAAACAATATGAAAGAAAGTTGTAGAACAAATAATTACCTTTAACTTGAGTGCTTTTTTGACCTCATCGGTAAATTAGATCTCGTGGTATACTCTAAAATGTGAGAGCAACTGCAACAACTCGGAAAAACATGAATATTTTAAAAGCGATTCCATAAAAAAAATTTTAAGTAAAAGTCCATAAGAAAATTGCATTGAGACATGAAAAGCGAAATGGCTGTAAGCAAGTGTTATTTAGAGGAATCCACTAGTTTTTTTTAAATAAATTTAGAAAATTGCATAAAAAAATTAACATTTTACGACTCTACTCTTTCTCTCACTTGTCAATTTGTCGCGTGCTTTCCAATTGGAAAACTCTATGGGCCATACAGAGAAGACATAATAAATGAAGATGCTCATGTTATTCTGGTTATTAATATGAGACAAACATTTTTATACCCATTGAAAATGGTCAAAAGGGTATATTAGATTTGTGTGATGTATGTAACAGGCAGAAGGAAGCATCTCCGACCCCATAAAGTATATATATTCTTGATCAGCATCAACAGCCGAGTTGATTGAGCCATGTCCGTCATGTCGTCGCGTCTGTTTGAACGCGTCGATCTCAGAGACTATAATAGCTAGAGACTTCAAATTTAGTATGTAGGTTGCTGGATACCGGACGCAGATAAAGTTGGTTTTTTAATTTGGATCGGACCACTATATCATATAGCTGCCATAGGAACGATCAGACGAAAATCAAGTGTAAGTATGAAAAACTTTTTTGTTGTTTGAGATATCTCAACCAAACTAACAAAATATGCATATTCGATGGCTCCATACATTCTGACCAAATTTGCTTGAAATCGGATCACTATATCATATAGCTGCCATAGGAGCGATGAGTCCAAAAACAAGTCTTAGTATGAAAAACTTTTTTGTTGTTTGAGATAACTGAACTAAACTGACAGAATATGCATATGGGATGGTTCCAAACATTTTGACCAGATTTGCTTGAAATCGGATCACTTGTTTTCGACTCATCGTTCCTATGGCAGCTATATGATGCCATAGGAACGATGAGTCGAAAAACAAGTCTTAGTATGAAAAACGTTTTTGTTGTTTGAGATAACTGAACCAAACTGGCAGAATATGCATATGGGATGGTTCCAAACATTTTGACTACAGATTTGGCTAAAATTGTACTACTATATAATATGTATTTATTTATGTTTTATATGCTTTTATACATACATATTACTAATTCTATTATAACCAGTATTATATTTTGTGGAAACTGGCACAGGGTATCTTACAGTCGAGCAAACTCGACTGTAGCCGCACCTCCTCGCGAGCGAAGCGAGCCGGGGGTAGGCGAGCGAAGCGAGCAGGGGGCGGAGCCCCCTTGTTTTTTTTAAATAAAATCGAAAGCGCGATTGTAAAGATTGGAGACGTAAAGATTGATAGTAATAAAGGGTGTTATTTTTAGACTTGTGGCTTTTTATCTGGCAACACTTTTTTCTGAGTCGGTTTTTTTGACAGCTGTCACTTGATTTATGCTCAGTTTGGTATGACATTTTATAATAAATAGACTCACTCCTGAACAACGTCTGCAAATTATTGAATATTACCATCAAAAGTCATGCTCGGTTAAGAAATTGCATTTCGTTATTATTCCATTTTATGATCAGTTTAGTCGACCTTCTGAGGCGGTTATTCGGAATGATTACAAACTTTTTTTTTCCCCCACGCCATAACATTAAATTATATGCATTGCTATTTCTTCTTGAAAACCACAACTCTAAAAAAAACACCCTTTACAAATTTCTAGAGACGCCCAAATAATAATATAAATATTTCAGGAAAATGGAGTATAAACGGTTTTTACGGAGTGGGTGGTAAGTGATTAAAGCGCCGATGGCATCTTTTTTATTATGTCTTCTCTATATGGGTCATAGAGTTTTCCAATTGGAAAACACGCCACAAATGGACAAGTGAGAGAAAAAATAGAGCTGTAAAAATATAATTTTTTATTCAATTTTCAAATAATTTGTTTTAAAAAACTAGTGGATTCCCGCAAATTATTGTTTCATCTAAATTTTGAAATATCTTTTTTTTTTTGAGGTGTTCCGCATAGACAAGAAATTTACCATTCGTTTTTTGATTTACAATGATGGTTTCATACAAAATTATTTCGCGAAGTTTTTGACCAAGTTTGCTGTTTTTATGGAAATAGGGCATTCTTCTTCGGTCTCTAGCTTGTAAGGTGTTTTTTTGATGCAGTTCGATTCGTAGGACCCCAAATAATGGGAAACCGTTGAGGTTGGTCATGTCATTTTCGACTTGCATTGTGTGTTTATTGATTGATTTGTGAGAAACATTGAAACAGGGAAATTTACAAACAGCAGTGAATAAAAGTGTTATACCTACCTAAGTGTTATACATACATACATAAGCAAAAGAGCAGACACTACAAGAATTTAGTCCCCAAGAGTTGTGTTGATTAGTCGCAGTCAAGGCGGGAGCATTTTTGGAAAGCATCGTAATTGAATGTGGAAAGTCGCTTGCGGCGCTGCTCATTGCGAATCTTCTTCTTGGCGGCGCACATGAGGCGCTCCTTAATGTAGTTGTCCATTTTAAAGTCCATGTCCGCCGGCGCCTTGGTCACATCGTTGGGTTCGCGGGTGGCTGCCGTGTCCAGCGCCTTGATGATCAGACTGAGCAGTGCATGGGCCAAGCGATGGCACACATCATATTCGATGGCATCCTGGCTGGTATAATAGATGGCCGACTGAGACGTCGGCTGCACTCCGATCGCAAGCAGAATATTGCAGAAAATGCCGCGCTGCATCCGTGCATAGGGATCGACCAGCTGCGGGGGAATGCGCATAGTGGTCGCCAGATGGGCGATAAACTTGGCGAACTTCTTGATCAGCACATTGAGATACTGCGTACGACATTGACGCTCCATCTTGGAGAGCATATTGTAGTACAGCTCTTGTTTGCGCTTCAGAAAATCCTCCTTACGGCGCTCCTTCTTCTTGGTATTCTTGAGCACATCCTCGAGCTGCCTACGTTACAATACGTTAAAACACGCAAACTAAATAGTATGCTTCAAAGCAGCGGTGGGCATGAAATCTCAATTCGGGAGCACTACAACAAAAACAACAACAAAAACCCGGCGCCGAATAGGCAGAAAAATAGTTGGGAGCAGTTGTTGCTCCCGGAGCCACTGAGTGCCCACCACTGCTTTAAAGAAACCACGATAATGAAAGTCACTTACTCCGTAGTGATGGCATTGTATTTGCCGAGCATGCGTTTAATGCGCTTGGCCCGCAGCTTGGGATCGTAGTAATCCTTGAACTGTTCATAGTTGGCTTCCAAAGTCATTCTCTTTGGCTTCGACAGCGCAACATCGTAGGCTCTGGCCTTGGGCGGCAGTGCCGGCTGGTAAGCCATGCGTCGTACATATGACTGAAGCTTGGACACATTCTCCTCCTGCCGCTTCTTGCGATTCTCCGGGCTACAGTAGTCTGGATCTTCCTCTTCCGCCTCTTCGGTAGACGATGTGGGCAACGCCTCGTCCCAATCGGAAACATTTGAACTTGCCATGATTGCGACCTTGGCTTGAAATTGGGGTCAACTTATAAAGCTTTACAATTTTGTACAAATTCCACGAAAAAAAAAAATTAAAAATATCCAGTCAAAATTGTTTCGTTTTTGTCTTTTTATAATATTTGAAAAAACTGAAAATTTAATGTTTCGTTGTTGAAGATGGCATGAATTATGAAATATTTTGTAACCGAAACAGTTCGAGGTGAAAATCCATAGGTAACTAGATTTTAACATTTTTTAAATTGAAATTATTCAAATCAAAAATTCAAGTGTCGCCATCTTCTGTCCAAATTTACAAACACAATATAACGATACTAGGGGATACTATGAATACTACTATGAATGCTACTATGAATGCTAATTTCAACTAAAAAAATCAAAGTGAAAGGAAATATGCTATATTAAAATTGTATACACCAAATACCTTTTTCAGTCGGAACTATCGATATAAGCCAAAAACTTCTATTTGCAATTTATAAGACTTACATACATCAAATTTAATTCGTATTTTTAATTTTCAAAAATATTTTTGCTAGTATTTTTTATAATTTTTTGAAAATCCTAAAAATGACCATTTTAACCCATTTTTCCTCATTTTTATGCAAAAAGTGCCTTTTTCGCAGTTTTCAAAAAATTATTAAAAATACTAGCAAAAATATTTTTGAAAAATTTTTTTGCAGTTACTCTTTGAATTGTTCCAATAATTTTTTTGCATCCCAACATTTTTTGGAAAAAATCGAGGAAAAAAGTTTTGAAAAGTGACTTTTACATAAATTCGAAATTTTCCAAGGGTACTCAATGGGTTAAAAAAAGTTTTGTGTCATTCAAACGGAATTTACACGACCTTTTCAAATATATTTTTTTTATTGTGATAACTCTACTAACATAGCAGTTAAAGCAAAAATAAGGGTGCATACTTTAAGCTGTGAGCCACTGTATATTACTGCAACAGAAATAGAAGAAATAATGAAATATAATAGAAAAAGTCGCATCCTTAATTTCGTCCATAAGGGACATGTGATGCATCTTATGAAAGGTCCCGAACCATAGATCAAGAATATTTTTAAATTTTGGTAACACACTAACTTTAATTTTGGTTTTTTAAATAAAAGTTACGCAATTACTCTTATTAAAAACTTATAAAATAAAAATCAAAAACAACTCTTTTTTATTAAAAAAATCAGAAATAAGTGTTATTTCACAACTTTTTATTAAAAATGAAATTTTTATGATTATTTTTGACTTTTTAAATAAAAATTAAAAATAATTGTTATTTCGTAACTTTAATATATACATTTGAAAATAATTGTTAATTTGCCATTTTTATTTAAAAACTTGTAACAGTTACGGTCCCTGATATATGAACATACATACATACATACATGCACATGTACACACCCATACATATGCATCTGTCAAATAAAAGTACAACATTGCTCATCTTTGTAAATAGTGCTGTAATCCACTTGTCATTGTTCTTAATAATACATACATTTCCTACTGGTCAATCGCAACAAGTCTAAATTAATTCTATAATTAGAGTATAGTTAGTTTTCGATTTATTGACGTCACTTTAGAAACAATCATTTTGCACAGAACGCTCCAGGGTGAATGTGTACTCCTCGGCCATCGCGTCCACCGACATTTGGCGCGTCAACAGAGCCAGTATGCCGTCCACTTGCGACTGGGCTCCATTGAAGCCATCCTTGCTGGTTAGCTGCGGCGACAGCTCAAAGGGAATGTCCTGCAGATAGTTGGTGGGCGCATTTTGATTGGGCACCGTTCCCATTGCTGGCTTCGGACCCAGGGGCGGCGGATAAGGCATTGGGCCATATGCTGATTGCGGCATGGGTGGATATATCATCGCACCAGGCGCTGTTATGGGATCGACGTCAGTTTTGCGTTCCACAAATATGAAATCATCGCCGTTGCTTTGCTTCGGTGCATCCGTTGGGCCCTGGATTGCCTCCTCGGTTGGCGTCTCGGCTGGCTTACGTTTGCCAAACAGCGAAAACATAGTTCACTGCAAGTATGTAACTATAACTATATTTAACTCCTGCACCCCTTAAACGATAATTTAAAGTAAATTCTAATATTTACGCAGCAGCTGCGTTTTGTTTGTGTGTTGACCAAATGATATCGACTATCGATTGAGCATTAGCAAAATGTAGGGTTGTTGATATAATACTGATATATCGATAGATATTTTTTGGCGATGATATATTTTTATGAAAATATCAATATCGATATAATTGTGCGCTTTTGTTTTACCAGTTTTTTTTTTTAAACGAGACTACATGTGCCAATTTTGCAATAAAATAGTAATCATTTGTGGTAGCATGACGAATTAAGGGTGGAAAAACGGTTGATTTAAGAACGCGACTAGATATTTATATCATCGATATTATCGATCTTTTTTTTTGTCAAAAATATCAAGAAAAATTATTTTTATTTTTAAATTCGAAATATAAACGATATTGATATTTTTAAAAATATCAACAGCCCTAGCAAAATGCAATAGTGCACCCGACCATCGATACTATCGAGCCGATTGCGACTTTTGCCGATACATCGATACAATATCAACAATCTTACTTGGCAACAAATACAACGCTGTGATTGGTTTTGGTTTCAACTCCTCTTCAAGCTAACAATTTTTGTTAACGAAAAAAAAGCTGAAAAGATGTCAAAGGCCGATCAGGACCCAATTGGTTCGCTGAGCATAATGGAGGTGTGTACCAGCCGACAACTGTTTTGGTTTTGATTGACCAACGGGCTGCCATCGCGCCCCATTGGATGCAGATGCAGAGATTACAGATACACAAACTAATAATAATTGTCTCCCTTGGCTTGCAGCAAATCAAGATTTTAATCAAGCCGCCGCCCAACGAGGACGAGAAAATGGTGCAGCGCAACAGCAATGCGAAGCATCCGTATTACAGGCGTCCCGGACGCGGACATAACCACGATTTGTGCGACGCTTGCGAGGAGGGCGGCAACTTGCTGTGCTGCGACCGCTGCCCCTCCAGCTTTCACCTGCAGTGCCAGTGAGTATTGCGACCAGAACAAAGATATATTGAAGTTATACATATTGTATTGTTGTATTCAGTGATCCGCCGCTCAGCGAGGAGGATATACCAAGTGGACAGTGGCTGTGCCACAGCTGCCGCATGGCCAAAGTGTCGCAGCCGGCCTGCTCGTCCAAGGCCAGCTCCGTGGAGCGTGTGCCCTCGGCGGGCAGCGGGTCGCGCGCCAATACGCCCTCATCCGGCGAACTGGAGTCCATACCGCTGAAGATACGCAACTTGCGCAAGCGCAGCAATAGTGAGCGGAACAGCACCGAGAAGCTGCTGTCCAAAATGCCGCTGGCCATACAGCGCGCCCTGGATCCCAATAGGAAGCCAACGCCATTGGATGATGTTATACGCGCCGCATGCATGCTCAATCCCCAGCAGTTCTCGCTGCCGCCCGAGCTGGAGCTGCACACGCAGTTCCCCGGCAATGGCAAGGTGCAGCCGGTGCAGCAGCCGCACGGCGCCGGAGCTGGCAATGGACACCGCAAGCCCAGCAGCCAGCGGCGCAACTCGAAGCCATTTGAGCTGGACTCGCAAGGGCTGGTCCCGCTGCCGGCCAAGACCTGCTTCTATTGCACACGCAGCTGCAAACGGGCGCCGCTCATCTCGTGCGACTATTGTCCGCTGTATTACCACCAGGATTGCCTGGACCCGCCGCTGACCGCACTGCCCGCTGGCCTCTGGATGTGCCCGAATCATGTCGAGAATTTCATAGTAAGTCATTTAAGTGCACTACTCGTTTCCAATCTAATCTGATCTGATCTGATCCTACAGGATGCCAACATGACCAACAGCATTTCGGCAACGGAGCGCGTGCGTCTGTGGAATCGCTTCCACCAGCCCCTGGACCACGAGAACGTCAAGATGGAGTTCTTCC
The DNA here is from genome assembly GCA_037043495.1 of Drosophila recens. NCBI lineage: Eukaryota > Metazoa > Arthropoda > Insecta > Diptera > Drosophilidae > Drosophila > Drosophila recens. The sequence goes on along the minus strand of JBAMBJ010000920.1, from coordinate 63,161 downwards.
GACGCGTCAATACGCGACATCCGCCGTTTCGCATGAGGCTGAACATGCGTGCCCGCGCCCATGTCGAGGTGCCAGCCATGGTCAAATACCACTACGAGCATCCGCCGGCGCTGCTGCCTTCCATGCGGCAAACACTGCGCTACGATCGGGTCAAGCGACGCAATCAGTTGTCCACCGCCGTCGAGGATATATCCAGGGAGAGCGTGACGGAGTCCCTGCTCAAGGATCTGGAGGCATTGCGCTGTGCGCGCGCCAAATTCCGTGAGATTCAAAGGGAACACGGCAGTGTGGAGCTCGATGGCATCAATAGCGACAGCGACACAGAGAATGGAGCCGAAATGGAGCAGCCACAGCGGGGGAGCAACGGCGTCGCCATTACACCCACGCTGACAGGGACAGCTGAAGCGCATGAAGCACATGGTCATGGTCATGGTCACAACGCGACCAATGAGCTCAACGAGCAGTCGTCGGAGCTGGACAAGACAAACAACTGCAGTAACAAGGCGGGAAATCAGCTGGAGTTGAGCTACGAGGACGACGAGGACGAATGCAAATCATCGAGTGTCATTATTGATGCGGACCTGTGTCATCTGGATGTGGACATCATCAAGAAGCTGGCCCACCAGCGACTGCAGCAGCTGATACTGGAGCATCCGGAGATTGCCACACAGTACAAGAATCGCACGGCCGCACGACGACTCCGCCAGCTATCGACCAGTCAACCGGGTGGCAACCAGAGCGCACTTCAAAGCGATCTAGCGCCCGAGGACATGCGACGCTTCTCGCTCCTGTTCACCAGCGAAACGTCCTCGATCCTGGCACAGAAGAATGTGAATGGCGCGGATGAGGATCCCATGATGGCGCTGCATCCGGCACTGGCCACTGCCGCGGCCATCGCAGCAGCAGATGCCGCTGCCGAGAGCTATGTGCCGCGCGAGCGCAGCGACACGGAGAAGGCCTACGAGCTGGCCTCACGGCTCGAGCTGAAGCTGATGCAGTGCAAGGTGCGGGCGCGCGCTGTCCTCACGCCTCTCGGGGACATGCTGGAGGACAGTCGATGGTTCACGTCGCTGGGGCTGGATCACTCCATCTTCATGCGGTACCGCACACTCTATGTGGGCTATGGGGGACACTACACGCCATCGACGACGCTGGCGCACACGGAAACGGTGGATCTGTCGGCCATTGGCTACTGCGCCCGCATATCGCCACAGCACGCCATCATCTTCTACGATGAATTCTCGAAATCATACGAGCTCATCAACTACTCGGAGTTCGGCACCGAGGTCAATGGCCAGCTCTACACATGCGATCTGACCGAGCACACGGCCACGCACGCCGGCAAACGGATGCGACCCGACGACGCGGAACTGAAGCGACGCGTCGACGATCTGCTCGACAAGCGTCGCCACATCCAGCGTCAGTACGAGCCCAAGAGAGAAACGCAAGACAGGTGCGTGTTCGATTGGCGTTTTTCATTTGCTGCTTTACTCGATTCTATATACCAGCGGTGGGCACGAAAGCTGCATTCGGGAGCACTACAACAACAACCCTATTAGAGTCTACTTAAGTTGGGAGCAGTCGCTGCTCCCGGAGCCACTGCGTGCCCACCGCTGCTATATAATGTCAAAAAATATTACTCAAAACACAAAAATTCGAAAAAAAAAAAATGAGGAATCGAATAATTAGGAATTCAAAACTACGAATCCGAAATTAGGAATATAATTATTAGGAATCCAAAATTAGGAAGACAAAAATTGGGAAAACAAAAATTAGGAAAAAAAATTTGAAAAAGCCGAAATCAAAAAGACAAAATTTGTTGAACCATTTATTTCAAAATCAGGACTTCGATTGCCAGCGCATGTGATATTATTCAAACCCTTTTTTTTTCAAAATCTACAATTTTATATTGTGTGCCACCTTATATAAAAAATCAAAAAATTTTTCATCTTTGTGTTGGTCTTATGTAATGAGTAGCGATTTTAGACGGTTATCTACCCTTCCATATTTCGATTGTTTTTTTTTTCGGGCCTATCTCCAATGACAGGATAACCATAGATACTTTTTCCAATTTTTTATCCTAGATTTTGTAATCTGAATATTTTTCCTAGTTGAAATTTCTAATTTATGATTCCTAATTTTTTCTTCCCAATTGTGGATTCCAAATGTTTTATTTCTGGTTTTTTTCTGTTTTTTTAAAATGCCTTTTCTCAATATTGCTGCTTATCTTTCAGACTGGCGCCAATTGTGAAACCCGCCTGCCGCTGCCAAATCGGACCCGATGTGCCAATGGTGCCTCGCGCCTGGGAGGGATCAGCTGTGCTTGCCCATGGCAGCCTGTTGCGGTTCGGTTGTCTCTCGTTTGTGTTCTCAGTGCCGTCTACGGATCTGATGAAGGAGCGACGCAACAATGCCAACAACAATGGACTTGGGCAGTAGTGATTGTTCTCCAATTCTCGTACATACAATGTCATATACTCCATCGATACATCATCCAACAGCACCAATCTCAGTGTGTGCGGCAATTCACAGTTGCTTCACAGTACAGTACATACAAACAGAGAGGGACAGTTCCATCCCCCATCCACAACATACCCTAGAGTTAAGAGCGGAGCAGGACGCGATTGAGGAGAACGCCTGGCGTGTGAAGTAGAAAGAGACAGCGCGATAAGTGTGAAAGAGATAAACAACTTCATAAACATTGTGTTATGTGGAACATTTTTTTATTACATATTTTTTATTACTAGTTGTATCCATTTAATAAATCTCCATGGTTATTCTCATTCGTCTGTAGATATATAAAGAGCATAACAAATAAAGTTGTAAGCAAATGGAATATTAATTGAAAAACTGTTCTTCTTCACTGGGTTGCAACTAGCATTAAATAAATTAAATAACATTAAGTAAGAGAAATGTTTACATTTCTGTAAATCAGCATTTGAAATCTATGCACAAATGAAACATTTGAATAATCCTTGTGGAGAGGGGAGATTAAGCGGTGCTCTATGTCTAATTTGTAAGGCATAAAGGGAGCAGAATATAAAGTATATATGTATATGTACAATAGCATCTGGGATGCAAACCGATGTGGATACGATAAGTACATACAAGTACGGCTAGTCATGCTAAAAAGTAACTATTGATTATATAATGGCTGATGCAAAGTTCCTTCAGGAGATTCATGTGCTGCACACTCTAGTTGGCGGTTGATTCCTCTGGCTCTGGCTCCGGCTCCTCTGGCCTTGCATTCTGCTCTGAGGCACCAGACTTGGCTGCGTTACGGGTGGCGCGCGAATGTTCCCACTCGAGTTTGTGCTTTCGCTTCGTGTGATGATACATATTCGACTTGGAGCGAAATTCAGTGGGACAGAAGGCGCAGGTATGCAGTTTAACGCCCGTATGCGTGGCAAAGTGTTCCTGCGGAGAGCACAAAAAAGTACAAGTATTAGAATCAAAGCTGGATGTGACAGGAAATCCGTGAATACCTCCAGATAGCGCTTCATCTTGAATGACTTTCCGCACACGTCGCAGGCGTATTTGGCTTTGCTGAGGCAGCGATGATTGCGGCCGGACAGCTCGCCGCAAGTACCGCAGATGGGAATTTCCAGGCTGGTGCTGGTGCTGGTAGAGGTTGTGGTGCTGGACGCTGCCAACGGCGATGTCGGCACTCCACTGTGCTTATTGTGCAGGTGATTGTTGAGAGTGCGCTGATTGCGCAGCTGCTGGCCGCAGAGATGACACGTATACGGCTCAACTGCCGGTCCGGGAGCAGGACAAGGTGCAGACGTTGGAGGAGTTGGTGCACTGTAAACGAGATATATAATCATAAAACTAGGTTCCTCACACGAATTCCGAAACTTTTTCAAGGAATTTTAAAAAAGAAGAAAAAAACCAAGAGTAAAATTTTAGGAATCCAAAATTGGGAAGAAAAAGATTAGGAATCACAAATAAGGAATTTCAACTAAGAAAAATCGGGAGTGCCACAGAAAACGCTTTCGCTTCATTTTCATACAAATTTAAGTGAAATTCAAGCGAAAGCGAATTCTGTGGCACCTCAGAATATTCAGAGTACAAAATTAAGAAAAAAATTGGGAAAAGTATCTTTGGTTTTCCTGTCACTTTTCAAAACTTTTTTCCTCGATTTTTTACAAAATATATTTTGATGAAAACAAATTCAAAATTCTTTGAAACAATTCAAAGAGTAACTGCAAAAGAAAATTTTCAAATATATTTTTGCTAGTATTTTTTACAATTTTTTGAAAACTGCAAAAAAGGCTCTTTTTGCATGAAAATTAGGAAAAATGGGTTAAAATGGTCACTTTTAGGATTTTCAAAAAATTATAAAAAATACTAGCAAAAATATTTTTAAAAAATTTTTTTTGCAGTTAATCTTTGAATTGTTCCAAGAATTTTTTTGCATGAAAATTTTTTTTTGTAAAAAATCGAGGAAAAAAGTTTTGAAAGTGACTTTTACATAAATTCGAAATTTTCCAAGGGTACTCAATGGGTTAATGAAAGTTTTAAATCACTCAAACGGAATTTACACAACCTTTCCAAATATATTTTTATTGTGATAACTTGACTAGCATAGCAGTTAAAGCAAAAATAAGGGTGCATACTTTAAGCTGTGAGCCATCGTAGATTTTAAAATAAATGGTTCGAAAAAAAATATCACATGCGCTGGCAATCGAAGTCCTGATTTTGAAATGAATGGTTTGACAAATGTTATGTTTTTGCTTATAGAAAAAGCCAAAATCAAAAATATTTTATTAAAAATCGCTCGATTTCTGATTTATACGGGTGTGCTACAGAAATTTCTTTCACCTGAAAAATGACGTAAAATTCATACAAATTTACGTCAAATTCGAGTGAAATAGATTTTGGATTTTGGCTTTTCCTAATTTTTGTTTTTCCAATTTTTGTTTTTCCAATTTTTGTCTTCCTAATTTTGAATTCCTTATAAATGTATTCCCAATTTCGGATTCGTAATTTCGGATTCGTAATTTTGGATTCCTAATTTTCCGATTTCTAATTTTTTTTCCCCGAATTTTCGAGTTCTGAGTAATATTTTTCGACATTCGTGTATAGAACCGGGTTAAAGGGAACGCTGATTTCTTGGACGCACCTGCTTTGGCTGGTCAGCGCTGCTGCTGCTGCCGCCGTGCTCGTGCTCGTGCTCGTGCTGACAGCAGCCATGGCCGTGAGCAGCTGCTCCTGATGCTGCTGCAGAATGGTGGTGCACAGGTGTTGCTGCTGCGTGGCGGCCGCCACAACAGCGGCCACAGCGTTGTAGTTGGCCAGCATAAGCTCGTTCTCCTTGCACGTCTGCAGCTCAGTCTTGATGCGTTTCTCATGCAAATCGGCAAGATCATCGTTGCTGCTGTCCTCGCCGGCGCTGACGCTGCGCTCGGTGTGCTGCACTTTCTTGGGCGAATGCGTCTTGCGGCGACTGGCGCGTGTGAGTCGCTTGACTGGCGTTGCATGCGTTTTGGCCACCGTCAGATTAATTGCCTCCATGGGCTCGACTTTAACGGTGGCTATGCTGAGCGGAGGCATCTTTTCGGGTGCTGCAACGGGCACAGGAGTTGGCGAAGGTGAAGGTACAGCTGTGGCTACAGGTGGCACTGGGATCCTTATATCTGGCTGTTGATCGCTTAACTCCAGGTCATTGGGCGGCAAGGTTATTGCATCCATAAGCTTATCGCTGTCGCCATTGACACTTCTTTGGCTTTGAGTGTTGTTGTTGCTGCTGTTGATCTTGGCCGATTCGCGTTCGGCGCGAGCCTTCTGCCACTGGCTATTGTGCTTGGTCTTGACGTGGGTGTACATGTTGGAGCGACATCGAAAGGCCGTGTTGCAGTAGGCGCAGGCGATGGGCCGATCGCCAGTGTGCGTGGCCACATGCTCTTCCAGATAGCGTCGCATCTTGAATGACTTGTCGCAAAACATGCAGGGAAACTTGTGGGCTGCTGCTGCCTTGCCCTCATCTCCACACGCGTCCGCCTCAAGGTCTGGCTCGGGCTCCTGCTTAAAATCGATTATGCTTGTTGTCTGCAGCCCGTTGTCGGCATCGCCCTCCTCTGACCAGTTCACATCGCAATCGATCTCCAAGAACTGGCTGCACAGCGTGGTCTGTTTGTGCTCCACCAGCATCCAGAAGTTGTGAAAACTCTCCAGCTGCGCACAGCAGTCCGTGCAGATGGACGTGGATATAGCATCGTCGCGAGACAGCTGCGCAGGTGGGCAAGACATGGAGATTAGTTGGGGACACAAGCGCACACAAGCGCAGAGGAAACGGTTGACTTACACAGAGATACAAATGCGTTGATATCAATTGAACCAAATAGTTTTCCGGTATTGTCTTGTTGTCGCTGCTCTCGTTGTCGGCGGCAGCGAACAACAGCACGGCATTCTGCTCGTCCAATGTGTTCAAGCACAGGCGACAAATCATTTCGTTAACAAATCAATCAAAATCGAGCAACATTTATTTGCACTAACAAGAATTTATTCTTTTTTTATTTTTATTATATTTATCTTAGAGGTGGAGAAACATCGAGTGAAACATCGATGTCATCGATGCTTGCAAAACATCGCAACCATCGGTGTTTGGTAGGCCAGTATCGTAAGTTTTATATACAGCAGAAAATAAACAATCCTGATAATTACGACCACCTAAAATATTGGAAAAAAGAATTTCCAAATATTATGAGAAATGTGTTCAATACAATCCCATTTTAAGATGAGATTTAAAGATTTGAAAGTCGTGTCCAAAACATTTTGTGTGTCAACGCAGACATCGAAACATCGGGGCCATCACACAACACACACCTCTAAAAATTAAATGCATTAATCAGCTGATTGCAATGGAAAAAACAAGGTGGCAACCTTGGCAGCAATGACAATATTTAACTATTTCAGTAATGAATTTTGAAACTTTAATTTTTGTCAGTTTTTAATATTTTTTTTAGAATTTCTAACGATGACGTGCCTCAAACCAATCTTTTAAATTACTCCATTATTTTAGAAAATTTACAATTTATTTAAAAAATTTAACGCAACTTAAAAAAAAAACACTTAAAAATTTGGCAGCTTGGCTCCCAAAACACGGAAAACTTGATGAATTGATTAAATTTACTGTCGATGCTTTGCTTTTATTCATCGAAAACATCGATGGGGGAATACATCGATAATTCTAATAAATTTCCAAAATTGCGGATGGATGTAGAAAATAATAATCGATGTCACTGCTGACTCTACTATCGATATAAATTAGAGGCGATTATTTCGTTACAGCCGATACATTGAATTAAAATACTAAAACAAATACCGAAAAATAAGAAATAAAACTATTAAAAATGATAACATAAGTAATTTTTATATATGATATTTGGTATTTATGGGCCGTAAAGAACATGTTGCATTGGAAAAGCAATGGTTATTAACTCGCCGCTAACTGCAAGCACTTCGTAATGAAAGTGATTGCTGACCGTTACCATGGCGCTAGCTTTAAACGGCACGTTAATGCAATTAAATCGAAAATTTGGAAACTTTGCAAGCCCAGAAAGCATATCGTATCCTTCCGTCAACTTGTTGGTCCACACGGAAACCGTGTCGAAGTTGAGGCCCTCCCGATAGCACAGCCTGACAGCTTCATTTAGATTACGAAAGGTATTCAGTGTTATTATTGCCGAGGGCTTGTCGCCAAAATAGATTTGTGGGAAATCCAACACGACTATGGGAGATCTGGGCTTCATTCTGCCATTCAGCTTCTGCTTGTCCTGGACATCGAACTCTTCAATGTACACGGTCTTGCAGCTCATGCGCTCGATCATCTTGAGTGTGTGCAGGAAATTCGGATGCTCTGGAATCCTCGCATCCATGAGCTCCATGCGGGCGCGCAGTCTCCGGATCAATGTTTGCCGCAATGGCTCCTGCACCAATACGCTGGCAATCAGACCGTTGCCAATGGGATGCTTCAAATCGTTGACAACTGCATCGACCACTTGGTTGATGTTGCCCGACTCAAACAGGATCATTATCTGCGGAGCCACCCACTGTTTGTGCGTGCCATCTTCGGGATATAAGTAGACATGTCGCTTCAGCAAATGGGCGTGTATATCCTCAACGCCCTCGGTTATGTTGGGCAATCCTTTGAAGCGCGGCAAAATGTCAGCATCCTCATCCTTCTCCTTCTCGGATTCACCACCACCACCACCATGGACACCATGCTCATCAGCCATTGGGACACTTTTGATTTTGTTGATTTCGCTACTTTAACCTAGTTTTTCTCAACAACTTGAAGTAAATTTGCTTGATATATGTATGTAATTATGAGAGAAATTTTAAATACATAAAGTTGTATTTATGCTACGAGTATAATGACTGAATAGATCTTTACATTTCCCACTGGGCCAACGAAAGTTGCCACTGACTTCCGCTTCCTGGTCAACATGTGTACACAGTCATAATTAAAATACTTTCATACTTTCTCTGGTCTCTGGTATCTGGTCAAAGTTGCCATTCACCGGATAACGCGCATTCCCACAGGCAGACTGTAGGTGGTGAGTTTGTTCTACGTACATTATTCAAGTTGAGGATGTATTGGCTTACTCTTGCACATGGTAACACAGAAAAGCAATGAGAACAAAATAATCTGTTAAGTTTAGCATGCGAAAACAGACAGGAAAAGGCATCTTTGACCCAGCAAAAGGGTCCACCTCACTCAAAAACGTAAAATTTATCAAAAACTCACATTTTGTGAAATTTTCTTCCAAAAATGTATTGAAGTTATTTATTTAAGCAATATACGCTAGAAGAAATTCAATAGGATGAACATATAGATTCTACATTTTCTTAAAAATTTTCTTTCAAAATGGACCGTTTTTATTCTGACGCTTACATTTAGTAAGATTGTAACATAAACTATTTTAGTACATAGAAATAAATTGAATGTTTAATTGAAAACAAGTTTTACAAGCTGTTTTCAATATATCGAATAAAATTTGATGAACCTGTTCTTGGCACAAACTGGGTGGAAACCTTGTCACGTTCACGATGTCGCGTAACAAATTATTTATAAAACATATAAAATGATAGTAACATAAAAATATTTCTTAAATGGAAAACTAAATTATTTTATTATGGTTTAAGAGTTTTTCATTCCAAATTACTCGCCACATTTCGCAGACTTTCGCATTTGTCAAGATAAAGTCAAACATGACTTCCATTTTTCGTCGTGATCGCAATGTATTGTTTTCTATAAAAAAAATCGAAAACGACAATAGTGTTGATAAAATGCATAAAGCACGTAAAGAAATATTTTTGAAAATGTTAATGTCTGCCTTTTTTTTTCATTTAAAGACGTACGAATGTCGCGTTCTTGATTTTAGAAATAAGTAAAATTAAAAATATAATTAAATTTAATTAAATGAAAGCCTATCACAGTTGAGAATCAGAAACCAAATCAATTTGTTATAAGTTGGAAGTCTATAAAAACAAGAGAAAATCAACCCAATTTCGTGTAATCTTATACTAAAATAAAATCTAATTACAAATAAAAAAAAAACTAAAAAAACGAAGGGTATTTCAAGTGCGACACTTTGTGTATTGATTCTCTTTTTTGTTTTGTAATTCAATAGGTCGTCGTAGCCTTCGTCCATTTGCCAGTGACGGAAGCGGAAGAGCTAAACGTCAGTAACAGAATGTGTGCGTGTATGTGAGTGTGTGTGCGAGTGTGTGTGTTATCCGTGTGTATAAATAGCCGAGCGACCCGCAGGATTCGCTTACATTGCGTGCTTCGCTTCGCATAGACATTCCAACTTCGGAGACAGTCGCTTGGCAAGGCGCCTGAAAGTAGGCAAAGAAACGTTTCTACTACTATTGTAAATTGCGCAGAGACCAAATAATAATTGTCTGCTTCAAGCATGTCAGGAAAATAACAAAAAAATATGGAAATGTCTGGATATCAGGATATAAGCGCCTTGGAAAAATCGGTAAGCGCCAGAGGGACACAGAAGACTTCAGAGAGAGAGATAGAGAGAGAGCGCGAGGGCAACGAAAATGCGTAAATAATGTTGTAAACTAATCACTTTATCCTGCTGCCCTCCTGCTCTCCTGCCCTGTTGACCTTAGGTGGCGAATGCTGGGTCACAGCTGTACACGATGGCGCACAAGCTGCACGCGGTGGAGCGCAGCTTGGACCAGACGGCCATGGAGCAGATGGACGAGATGGAGGTGATGGAGCTGCTCGAGTCCATGACCGAGGTGAAGAACGAGTATCAGAACCTGCGCAAGGACATCCAGGAGGTGCAGCAATTGCAGCGTGACGTCAGCACCTCAATTCGCTTTCAGATGAGCAACATGCAACAGACTTTTCAGATGCTCAAAAAACGCATTACCAACTCCCAGCAAAAGCAAAAGCAGCAGCAGTCGCGTTGCCAACCACGAGTGCAGCGGGATCAGCGACAGAACACCACAGTGCCGACAACCAACGACCATTGATTAATGGCAGAATTGAGTGTGGCAAGTGTATTTATTGATCCGGGCGGGCAATTTATGAATTAACCCGATTAATCATTTATTTTTATTGATTGATTTTGCATGCGTATTCCGTTGCTTACTCGATATCGATAGCTATGAATGCATATGCTGAAGGAAAGAGAGTGCGAGAGAGAGAGTGAGAGTATAGTGACGGGAAACCTGTTGCAATACAAACATACAAGTACTTATAAGACCTACATACATACGTGCGTACACTGAAATCGTGTCAAATTGTGGGAATACTGAAAACCAATCATTTTACCATTATATAAATATATGCATATGTATATGTATACTATTTATGTATAAGCAATCAACCTTTGTATGTGTATCAAAGGCACAACACCAACCTTTTATATGTACTTCAAACGAATCCTATAACAAAAATACTTATGCTCGTAACTTTAATAACTAGACATACTCGAACAAACACATATTGATAATGGTAATTGTAGTGAACAATTCCTGGAACTCTAAATACTTTATAACGCAAATCCAAATGTCTGATACCATTTGAAAAGAATGCACTTCTTCAAAAATTTGCCTTAACATAACCATATTATACTAATTTTTGATATATACACGTTTTAATATTAACCTTAAGCTTATCATTTCTATTATAATGATAGGCAAGCGCAATCTTTTTTGTTTTTGATATATGTTGTTATTAAATTGTATAAGCAAACAACGCAAAGCACATTTAAACAATAAAAATGATATAATTAACATCTGTCTTTTGATTGAGCGTCAAAATAATTTTGAAATTTGTCAAGCATACGATTGTTTGGCAATCGATATGCACAATGCACATCATTAGTAAGCTGAGCGATAGTATCGATAACTTCAACAGTTGTTTGTTTCATAGGTCTACGTCGCGGTCGGTTTGCACTTTAATATTTATTATGTGCGTAAATAAATAAATATATAAGTTCAGGCTTCAATTCATTTAGAATTAATAAATGCATAATTTTCGTTGTTAATTAACAAATTAGCAGCAAGTGCGTAGTTAGTGCAGTGTCTGTTTTGGTGCGTGTCTTAAAAGTAAGTTTAGAGCGGCTCTTAAGTGCACGTCATCAAGCCAGAGGTACGAGTAGTCGTCTACTTTCAGTCGCCAGTGCAAAAGAAAGCAGCTACAACAAGTATTTACAGTGGATTTGCATGCGAAAAGGTGTTTTGTTTACAGTGTCCTAAAATCGCAATCGGTTTGCATATCGAAATCAAAGAAAGTGCCTCGCATTGCAATTATCGACTGGTGCAACAAGTGCTCTCTCGCTCTCGCTCTATCTCTCTCTCTCTCACTCTTTCCTGTTTATTGTCGGCGTATCTTTGCGAACCTCCGCGCGGCGCGTGCGCCTGCGCCTACGCATTTTGTTGTTGTTGTTTTTGTGAGTGGTGCTTACGTGTCGCGTCGCGAGATGTACGCTTGTGTTTACGCACTTGTGGTCGGCTTAACGTGCCTCGTCGCTGCCATCCCAGCCCCAGCAGCCGTTGCAGTCGAGGCCGCGCAGGTCGAAGTTATCGATCAAGTCGAGAGTTTCTTGGATAATGCGCATTATCTCAACAATGAGGAAATCGGCCAGCTCTTCGCTCGCCTCGGCAAGGACTATCCAGCACTTGCCCAGCCCTATGTCGTTGGGAACACAACTCAGGGCCGTCCCATGCACGCCCTCGCCCTCGCCCTGAACACGCCCCCGCCCGAGGGCAGCAGCGGTGATCTGCTGCGTCCCATGGTCAAGTTGGTGGCCAACATACAAGGCGACGAGGCGCTCGGTCGCCAAATAGTGCTCTACATGGCCGAATACCTGGCCAGTCGCTATGAGACGGATGATCAAGTTCAGAGGATACTCAACACAACCGAAATCCATTTCCTGCCCAGCTCCAACCCGGATGGCTTTGCGGTTGCTAAGGTGAGTCACCAGCAAACAAGTAAAAAATACACGTATTAATATTCATATTTAATCAAAGATCAATTGAGATCAATGTAAGGTTTTTTCGATTTCATTTCTATCTTAAATTCTCCCACGGATTCGATTGATATTGAAAAGACGGAGACACGTCGAGAGATTCTCTTCGCTTCACTTTTAACTTGGAAACAATTCAATCTGTGAACAGCTGCAGATCAATGTGACCCAAGAAAAGTGAATGTACATACTTGTATAGTGCGACTGAATGTGTTGGCTGATTCATTGTGTGACCTAAACCTTTCTGGCTATTATTAAACGGCTGAGAACCACGACACGTTCCTATTATGATCGCTTCAAAGCGATCCCCATCTTCTTCTACGCCCTTTCACAACTCGATCGAAACTAAACCGTGGCATTCCATATCACACCTGCTGCGTGAAGAGAGCGCAAGAGAGAGAAAGCGAGAGAGAGAGACAAAGATAGACACCAAGATCAGGAAAAAGAGACAATAGTTTTTTGATCCAGTTTTTGACTTGTTTGGGGTCAACGTAGCACGATCTGCTAATTAGTATCTGTAGATCACAGACAAGCTAAGTGCTTATGTATACATACATATGTATGTACTTATGTGCTTTTGACATCGAGAGATTTTCAAGTGATCCAGTTGAGAGCTCTTTAACCCCATTCAAGCAGCTCAAGTAGTTGTTTGGGAGCAAATGTTTCACTTATGTTTACATTGAGCAGTTGATAACATAATCCTGAATAATTATTGCTATCTGAATTGTCTTTTAATCGATTTTGGCAAAGGCTGCCACTGAATTTTCTGTGTTGTCACCACTTTTCGTACTATAATTATTTATTCTCGAATGTATTTACATATGTACTGCACTACAACGTTCAAGTTCATAATGCTTGTCATCATTTGTGTACGTTTATTGCAACGTTTTGTGTTTGTTTTGTGTCTCATCAGATTGTACACTTGACAAAAAAGTGACAATTACAACAACAACAAAAAAATCATATATTCATACATACACAATTATTTGGATAATAAAGCTGAGACCATTTATGGGCATTTTTAAAGACAGATACAGCGTGACCTACAACCTAAAATTGATCAAAAGCTCACATCTTGTCAAATTTTCCTTAAAAAAACATACTCATGTTACTAGAATACTCCATATTTTTTACACATTAAATTCCAAGCTTTACTAAACAAAATGAAGGGTATTTTTTTAAACAATTGCTTTTGCAATATCTTTCTTCTAACATCAAAAAGCTAACGAAAAGGCAAAGAAAACACTTCAATTTTTATAAGAAACTTTGTGTATTACTAAAAAAGGTAAAATATATTTATTTATGCATACATCAATAGTTCAGTGAGATATATTTTTCCTATTTTTTTTGGTCACATTTTGTCGTACGATTGTATTGCAACGTGCCTGTGGAAATGCCCGTTTGAAATTTTGTTGGAAGTTTTAAATAGATTTTTAATTACTGTCAGGTTTTTTTTTATGAATGTGATGATTAAAAGGAAAAAATCAGCAGTTTGAAAGGTTGTAGTTCAATTCATCTGTATGCATCCTGTACATACACAGCTCCAATTGAAATTGGCCGACCTTGGTTTGGCAGTTAAAGAAAAAAAATGATCCAAAGATTGCCATGCAGGCTTTTCTCACCCATACAAAATTAAATTCCTTTATGATTGTCATACGAATTTCCGAGGCATTTTTTGATATAACATTTTTTATACAATTTTACAACCAGGGTATCAAACCGAAACGAAAATCGGGTTCATTTCGGTTTCTTTTATGGATTATGATTTCGGTTAAAAATTCAGTTTTAGGAACACTCAAAATTACTTTTAAGTTTCTCTTGGTTTGCTATTTTCAGTTCTCATTGTTGCTGAGCATTTATTTCTCGCAGTGCACGCTCATTTATCTGACATGTAACGCAAGTCAAACACTGAAGGTTTTTAAGACACCCCCATCTTTAGGAACCCATGCCCGCGCTTATCTTCTATCGTCTTATCGCATTTGTTTGTGTGCCTTTAAGGGTTTATCTCAATCTTTTTGGGGGGCTATTGGCTATTTTGTTGCATACGAGTATTTAGCTGTATAATCGCTTCTTAATCGCAAATTTGAAAGCAAAGCAAAGCAGAATCTTTGAAATCTTATCACACTATTGAACTATGACTAACTTTTCACTGATATTGGAAAAGTAGTGCAGCTGGTGAATATACAGAGTGTAGTTATGCATAGCATTGAACGACTTGGATTCCTTTACTGACATTATTTCAATGGTGGCATGATTAGATTAGTTGGGTACATGAGCTAGTTATTTCAATTTCTTTTGATTTTGCTGACAGTTTTATGACTACCGGGACTATAAATAAAGGCCAACTTAATTTTGGGTTTGTGTTAATCTGCTGGCTGTCTGACGTCATGTGTTGCAACTTGCAACGTACAGTAGTTACTATACATGTAGTACGAGACGAGACAAAACTGGTTTTGAAGGCAAAAAATAACTACTTCTCGAAAATGACAATTTCAAAGCAAAGAGTGTTAAAACAGTTTCTGGCAATTTGAAGGATTGTATTTAACCGGGTCGTTTTTGTTATTTTTATACACCCCGTACTTATAAAATGAACTTTCAACGGGTATATTAGTTGTTGAAATTGTACTAGACCTGTAGGGACTGATGTTTCAATGGGTCTACTATATGTAAAAGACAATCTCCCAAGTAAAGGCAGTTTCGGATTTTCAAAGCTGATAATGAAATTATCGATAGAAATTGCTGCACATAAATACAAAGATACAAGATGTACTATAAGCATTAGCTTTTGTGTCTGTCAGTTTATTAACAATGGACAAAATAGAATTTTCGTTTCAGTTTACTTATTTCTTAAATCGTACAATCACTTCTTGAAGTTCGAATTGCAAGTAAGAGTGAAGCGTCTGTCTGATTTGGCTGTTTCTTGATGATTGACTTGATTATCGCACGATCGGAACGTTGTTGTGATCGGTAATATTTGGGTTAGGTTGTAAATATCGAGTTAAATTTAAAAAAATTAAAATGTAAGCATTTTCAAATAACCACATTCCTTTTGATGAGTCGAATGAATTCCACATTTCTTAAATTACTGTAAGCCATTGACTGCACTCATATCCGGATACAATCAACAGTCGGTTTCCGGTTAAAGCACATGTTTTAAATTGTGCTGTAAATTGTAATTAAATTAAGCTCACTAAAAAATCAGTTGTTGTGTACAAAATTATTGTCACTTTTTTTATAATTTTTGACACCTGCATGTTATAAATAGTCACAGACAAATTTATTAATCGATTAAAAAATTTAGATTGCTTATAGAACACAATCTGATCTATTGCTGTGTTTGATTTTATTGAGACTGAAACATTTTATAATATGGATGAGCTCTGTAAGCTTACTGTTTAATGTCTTGGCTACTTTTTAGTGAATCCCCCATCACAATCTGCTTTTAGCACTTATCACGGTACCTACCATTCTTTTATACTAAGCCATAATCATTGAACTAAGTACGAATTATAATTTAAATGAGTAATGAACTCCATTAACTGATGGTTGATTCAGCTTAAAAAATATTTGGTACTAAACCCATGAATAGATTTTAGCGAAACGATTTGAACTACTTAAATTCGGCTTTTTTTAAATTGAGATAAACAAATAGATTTTCATGAAAAGTTGCCTCCTTACAGTTCACTAGTGGTCTTGTTTTGCTTCCATTTTTAATTTTGCAAAAATTTTAAAATGTCTTAAAAATTGCATATGTATTAGACGTTTACGCCGCCGCGCCACGCCGCCGCCGCCGCCGATTTTTGGTCTTTTTGACGCGCCGCCGCCAAATCACGGAAATATCGGCGCGGCGGCGGCGGCGGCGGCGTCCGGCGTCATAGCTTTTTAATACAATTTTAAAAAGCAAAAATTAAAAAAATTTTGAAATATTTTTTTTTTAAATCATTTAATCTTTTTTTTAAATTACAAATGTAAAATCAAGTGTATGAAAATGACTGTAAAGTGATTTTGAAAAACTTTTTGTTTTTTAACAATTTGTAAAAAATTTTTACTGTCTTTTTTTTAAATTTAAAAGGGAAAATTTTATTAAATTACTGCATACGCCGCCGCCGCCCACAAATTCAACGGCGGCTTGGCCGCCGCCGCCGCCGGTCCTCTCTGCCGGCTAAGCCGCCGCCGCCGGTTATTTCTGGCCTCTCCGCCGCCGCCGAAGCTAACATAATCGGCGTAAACCTCTAATATGTATGTAAATCATGTCCATAAATAAACCTAAGAATTTAAGAATCACATTCTAATTTTCGAAATTCGTATGGGAATAATGAGATGATTTGATAATTCGATTCTTTCATATGCGAATATCACAATTCGATTGAACTTGACGAAAGTTGACGCTAGTGACAAAAGCAGTTTGGATTTATTTGTCACGAAGAGTTGACAGACAAATGGCAGACAGTTGCTAGAGTTGTCGAGTAATTTTTATTTTCTCGCGCCAATTACTTTTCAATTTTTTACAGCATTAAAAAGAATTACAAATTAAAATCTTTTTGTTCTGCAATAATAAACTTAAAAAAGTTTCTAAACAAACCCTTGGATAATTTAATCTGAAAAGGTGTCAGCCCTTAGCCTAGTTTGAAAAGGTTCGTAAAATTGCTAAATTCTCTTTTGCTGCGATTTCTGTGGCACACCTGCATATCAAAAATTTTGATATGGCGGAAAGAGATTTGACTCAAACAAAGACGTTATTTGTGAAAAATAAACCTTGTTTGAAGTTGGAAAACCCTTGGATAATGTGGTTTGATACAAAATGAAATTATTTTAAAAGGTTAATTTATTTCCATTAAAAACAGTTGGGTTTTTTTTAGATATGTAGGTTATAAGTTCAGCAAATTGATCTTTTTGGATTTGTATGTTATAACTTGAGTCGTCTGACTAGTAAAATTGTATGGAAGAATATTCCAAAGAGCTGTTGAATATCTGTGTGCAGTAAGGAAATTTCTTAAACTGTGATTTATTTGGCTGGGGAAAATCACTGATAAACTTTGGCATTAGCTCCTGCTTATGAGCAGCTGGCAATTACGCCGTGTCAAACGGCAACAACAATAACGAACTGATAAGAATATAGCAGGCATGCATACACACAAATGCACACGCACGCTTACGCTGTTGTAATTACATATTTTTCTTGGAAATTGAGCCCACGTACAATGGTATTGTTATTGGAAAGGCCACTGTGACGTCACAGAAGGTAATTGTTATCGATTTTTATGTAAGCTAAAATAATATCCTTTTGGCTGCTGGCACATGTGTGACGTGCGTAGGCGTCGCGTCGCGTCGCGTCGCGTCGCTTGATGACGATTGAAGCATAAACACGCCGCGCTGCGTCGCTAGCAGCGCTGCTAGGCGCTTTTGCTCTTTTCGCTCTCTCTCTCGCTCTGCCACGCTCTCCTTGGCTGACTGGCGCAGGCGCCTCGCTTGCATCTGGCAATGCCGCCCGCACACCGCAGTCTGAACAGTAGATGTGCGAAAACTGAAGCCGCACACAAACAAATACGGGCAAATAACATGTAATAAAAAAAAACCCAAACAAAACAAATATCAAATAAAACAGAAACCGAAAGCTATTAATTTGTGTTTAAACGCAACGTTGTCGCCACAATGCGGCAATGACAAAATAAAAGAAAAACAAAAAAACACAAGCAACAACAACAACACTCGTGACTACTGACAAGCGCAAAGCTTCGGCGCGCTCTCTGGCGTGTAATTTCCCTACAATTATCGCACTTCGTCGCTCTCAGCAGCTGTGGCGACAGCGACTGCGACGCCGACAGCGGCAGTGGCAGTGGGACAGCGGGCGGGCAGCACGGGCTTAAGGCCAATCAACGCAGCAAATTTTCAAACAGTACATTTTTTGAAGCTGAGCTGAACCGAGTGGCGCTGCTGCACAACAACAACAACAACAGAAACAACGACGACGACGACGACGAGACGCTGAGGCTGTATCCAAAGCGGGCAACTCGATTAATTTGCACGCCAGTGATAACTAGCGACCAGCGACGAAAGTAACAACAACAGTAATAATAATAATAATCTAACGGCAACCAGTTGAGAGTTATCCATAATGCAGTGGATTGTGATGCTTGCGTTGCTGCTCGTCCCGTTAGTCGTCCAGGGCTACATTATCAAAGAGGACGAAAGCTTTCTACAGCTGCCACACTACACCAGCCAAGAGCAGCTGGAGGATCTGTTCGCCCGCCTCGAGAAGGCCTATCCGGATCAAGCGCGCGTTCACAGCCTTGGCCGCTCGCTGGAGGGACGCAATCTCTTGGCCCTGCAAATCTCGCAGAGTACACGGCAGAGGGCGTTGCTAACGCCGCCCGTCAAATACGTTGCCAACATGCATGGCGACGAGACCGTTGGCCGACAGCTGCTCGTCTACATGGCCCAGTATCTGCTGGGCAACTACGAGCGGAGCCTGGAGGTGGGCCAGCTGGTCAACTCAACCGACATCTATCTGGTGCCCACCATGAATCCAGATGGTTATGCACTGTCGCAGGTATGTCCATATCCTGTCACCTGTTTGCGTTTGCCTTTGCCTGGAAAAATCAATATGGAATTTTCGATATGCCACCCACACAGACACACAGTCGCTGCTTCTGCTTCTGTTGTTGTTGTTGTTACTCGTTTACAGAATTTTCGATGCCTGGGACCAACTCTCTCTCTCTCTCCCCCACATTGGCAACGTATGGCAGCATGCGCCCACTGTCACGCCCCTTTGATGTTGACATATTGAAATGCTTGTTGTTATTGCATGAGTTACTGAATTATTTGCGTTAGATTAACAGATGGACGACTTGGCGGTTGGGCTCCAGTTAACTCACGCACACAAACGTATTGAATGTGCACATCCCTAACTACGTATCGATATCTATGCAATCGAATCGTCATCTAGTCATTAGAATTCCAATGTGTGTTTGAATGTGTGTTATGTTGTTGTTGAACGAGCTTCATCTGCGTGGCTGCATTCATTTGCCAAAGCTCTCTCTTCCTCTCTCTCTTTCGCTCTGTCTATTTGCACTCTACTTTGCAATTACTGAGCTACGAGTTTACTGCTTCGTGGCAGTGATGCTAATTTGGCCTTTTTTCGGATAGATTTGTCTGGTTTTTATCTGCTTGAGCCGGGAAAAATCTCAAACATCTTCTATCCGAAAATCTGGCTTATTTTTAGGTTCAATATAATGGTATCCAAAAAGGATTCTATACTGCCAATTGTGGAATTTTTTGAAAACTAAAACGATATAAAGATAATTGGCACCATATTCGAAGTTAAATGACAAAGAAAATGTCAAAAAATCATTTAAGACGCTTTAAAACTTTTAAATAAAAAAAGTGTCCTGTTTTTCTGCCTCCTTTTTTTTTTTAGTTTTTCAACCTTTTTTCCCTGTTTTCTTTGGCCGTTTTGTCTTTTTTTTTCGGAAAATATTTGGCATCACTGCTTCGTGGAGTTGTTTCAAAAGCTTTTGAACGAAATGTAAATAGTGTTTTATCTTTCCTCTCCTCCCATCATTAAAGTCATTTGAGTGGACCAATTTGCGTGATCGGCCATTGTGACTAACCTAAATTTTTAAATGTATCACATAAACATATGTATGTACATATTCTATATGTGTACGATCAATTAACTTATTATGCAACCAAACTTGGTCAATTGGTCTTTTTGTTAAGTTCGCTTCGCGTTTGATCGATTGACAGTTGCTCCAATTAGAAATGTTGTCAGTTGTTGCACTTTGCTTTGCTTCTAATTGGAGAATCAAGCAGTTGAGATTTTAAAGAGAGACAACCGAATTGCACAACTGCTTGCTCGCTTTGGCTCTCTCTGTCAGCGTTGCCAACTGTGACCGTTAAAAAAAGCCAGATTTGAATAAGCAAGTTTTGAAGAAATAATATAAAAATTTGTTTGTGTTTTATAACATTCTGTTATTTCATTTCTACCTTTGCATTCTAATTTAGAAATAAAATAAAAGTTTGCTAAAAAACAGTACCATATTTTTTATTTTTTCTTCAAAATTTGATTATTCAAATCTGGCTTTTTTTAACGGACCAATTTTGGCAACGCTGCTCTCTGCCTGTCTCTCTCTGGCACTCGCTCGCTGCATACATTATTGATAATGTTGCAAGCGCTTTTGCGACCTGACTGTCATATATTAAAGACAAGTTTGGTCAACTCTTTGAGTCGCATGCGCGAACTGAATGCCAAATTGCCTACATAACATAATACAGGCAATATATTACATACATATATGTAATTCACGTAATCAATTAACTAATCATCCAACCAAAACTCTCTTCTCACTCACTCGATCACTCACTCTCTCTTTTTGCAGGAGGGCAACTGCGAGTCGCTGCCAAACTATGTGGGACGCGGCAACGCAGCTGGCGTCGACTTGAATCGTGATTTCCCGGATCGCCTGGAGCAGCAGCATCTGAATCATCTGCGCTCGCCGGCACGTCAGCCGGAAACGGCCGCCTTGGCCGAATGGATTCTGAGCAAACCGTTTGTGCTGTCGGCCAACTTCCATGGCGGCGCCGTTGTTGTCAGCTATCCCTACGACAACTCCCTGTAAGTTGACCAAATTACGATTACGATTACTGACTCTAATCTAATTCGCCTCCTACCTTTGCAGCGCCCACAACGATTGCTGCGAGGAGAGTCTGACGCCGGACGATCGTGTGTTCAAGCAGCTGGCGCACACGTATTCCGACAATCATCCCATAATGCGGCGTGGCAACAACTGCAACGATAGCTTCGCGGGCGGCATCACCAACGGCGCCAATTGGTACGAGCTGTCCGGCGGCATGCAGGACTTCAACTATGCGTTCACCAACTGCTTCGAGCTGACCATCGAGCTGTCCTGCTGCAAGTATCCGGCGGCCAGCAGCCTGCCCGCCGAGTGGGCGCGCAACAAGCGGCCGCTGATGCAGCTGCTCAAGCAGGCGCACATCGGCATCAAGGGTCTGGTGCAGGATGGCAGCGGGTTTCCGATTGCGGATGCCACCATTGTTGTCTCCGGGTTGGAGGATAAGCCCATCCGCACCTCAAAGCGTGGCGAGTACTGGCGCCTGCTAACGCCTGGCATCTACAGTGTCTATGCAGCGGCCTTTGGGTGAGCACTGAACACTGGGCGAACACTGATCTTCCCACAAATGCATCTTTCTATCTGTGTGTTTCTTTCTTTTTGGGGTTTTAGCTACCAATCGAGCGCACCGCAGGAGCTGCACGTGACCAATGAGAATGCCGAGGCATTGCGTGTGGACTTCAGGCTGTCGCCCGTTGAGACCAACTTTGATGGTATAAGCAGTTATTACAATCCATACTTTTTTAGGCACTAGACGGTCAACGAAGTCACCATCCGCCACCTACGACAGCAGCACCTAAAGCTAAAGCTAAAGCCATCGATCTATCGCTCACCATCCTGTATTGATCTGACCACTAATTGATTGTTACTAACATTGTACCACACACTATATCCATATGTATACATGTGCTGCATCTCTGCATCCAAGTGCACGCCCACTTTAACACACACACACACACTCACTCACACGCATACATTGACAGACACACACACACCTTCCATACACATTTTTGTTGTGCACTTTTAAGTTTCATGTTTCACATTAAGTTATTTTGCTGTCTTTTGTTTTATATTACGCACAAGCATATTCTAATCCAGAGCCCAGGCGTGCCCACCGCTGTTCTAATTTCTTGTAGCTTTCATTTTCACTTTCTGTCGCTCTTTTACTTTTACACACACTAACACACACACACACACACACACGGCCACCTCCACAGTCACAAACTAAATATCAATTTGAAAACAAAAAAAAGGAAATTTGATTTGTACATACATAGTATATACACATGCCTACGATACGAGTACATGCATACATACAAATGAGTTATATATGTACATATGCATGTATGTATGTATGGAGGTATATTTTAAAGGAGTGCGTTACTTGTAGACAACCCTACCCACTCGAGCCATACAATGGCCTAAACCCCCTCTCAATTATACAACAAATATATGCATACTATATGAATAATACATATATTTAGTAGCACATTCTATAAACAAAAAAAAAGCTAATGCCATGTGTAAAAATTATCTTAACCCCACTAACTTATACAACTTAATAACAATGAATACATTATAGGAGACAACTATATAAATATAAACGTCTTCTCTATCCATACATAAGTATATGTATAAATATATATATCATATACCAAATTAAAGCAAAGATTGTTAAACATTGTAGAGTCCTCAGCGTGTGCAACCAGAACGTCTGAAAAATTGTTAACATATACATAAATACTTACATACATACATATAGTATAAATAGATGATTGACAAGCCCAAGAAACAAGCCAATTGAACAAATAGTAATAATAATCATTGCATAATTAATAATGGCATAAATATATAGAGAAAACTCATCAACAAGAACAGGCAAAATAAAACTTTTGATTTTTGCTTAGTGCGTTTTATTTTCATTGAAGTAAACCCATTCCCAGTCTCAGTACCGAACCGAAACCCGAAACCCGAACCCCAAAGCCGATCCTGAACCAGAACCTTATCTTGAACCCACAACAATTATTTGCAATCCATCTATAAATATATAAAGATCTCTCTGATATTCCATATATTAAATATTATTACGATTACAATGATATTTGAAGAAACTGCAAGTTATTATACTATTTACAAAATATTTAGATTAAATATTCGTTGGTCGCGGCTCAATTGTTCACAGAGGCCAGTTAGCTGGTTCGCACTAACTGTAATTGATGCGAAACTAGTTCTCTAGTTAGTTTGAGGTCTTGATTGCTAAGTCTTAAGTTACTACAGTTGTTACGCACATACAAATACGAAATGCAATAATTTCTCAGGGTTTGCTATAGTAACTCGATCTGCTGACATTTACATATACATAAGTATGTATGTATTTCAACCAGCAGAAAAGCAACTTTAATCAAAAGCTTCAATTACAACTAGCTAAAATTCAAGCCTAGTCAAAAATATTTACAGAACACTAAAGGTTTATCAACTCATAATTTGGAAAATTACTTGAAAATTTTTGAGTTTTTGTAAAAATCAACTTTTTCAACTTTTATCCTCGATTTAAAGAAAAATATTTTGATGCAAACATTTTTTGAACAATTCTAGTGACAGCAAAAAGAAATTTTCAAAAATCTCTTCGCTAGTATTTTTTGTATAATTTTTTGTATGGGACGATCTCAGAAAAATTTTGTATGATAAGGAGGAAAAGGTGACTAAAAAAGTCATTTTTATCAGTTTTCAAAAAAAAAAAAATACTAGCAAAGCGATTTTAAAAATTTCTTTTTGCAGACACTATAAGAATTGTTTAAAGAAACTTTTTGCATCAAAATAATTTTTTAAAAATCGAGGATGAAAGTGGAAAAAGTTGATTTTTACAAAAACTCAAAAATATTCAAGTAATTTTCAATATTTTTCCAAATTATGAGTTGATACAACTTTAGTTTTCTGTAAATACTTTTAATAAGGTTTGTATTTTAGTTAGTTGTAATTGAAGCTTTTGCTTAAAGTTGATTGGTTGAATTAAGCTGTGAGTCACTGTACATACATGTACATAGTTAGACAAGTAATTGCTATGTTAAAAACAAAAGCAATTCGCAATTTGTTTTGTCGAACAAAAAACTTTTCTATGAGTTTAATAATTTTCGAATTTTATTTTAGCTGTCAATAGTTCTTAGAAAAAATTATGAAATGCATTGTGAGTTATTTTTATTGTCAAGGCAATTACTTGCTTGACATACTGTACATGTATTCGTTTATAGTTTGCCAGTTAACTGGCTGTGAACTCGGCATAATTAATATTAATACTCTTTTTAGCTTTATATCTTTCTCTTTCTTTTTTCCTTTAAAACTTAATAATTGAAATAAATGTCTATTGAAACGAAACCTTAAATTGATTAATTGCTTACGTCACTCGATCAATTGATCAACATTTCGCATGTCGAACATTTTTCATTTATCGCTTATCCGTTTCGATTTCGAGCTCGTGTTCGAATTCTGTTTTAAATCAATTTTAGCTTTGGTTGGTGTCATGGCTTAGTTTCGGTTCTTTGTTAAGTTTGGTTTTCATTTGGCTTTGGTTTTGGTTATTTGCATTGCATTTCCCTTAGCCCCACATTCTCTCTCAAGCTCTCACGCTCTCTGCTATGATCACATGTTCTCACGCCCTCACGCTCTCCCCACGAAGCATTCGGCGATCTTCATTGATCTGATCTTTTAACTCTGTTTTCAACGCAGGCAACTTTCGCAAACAGAAGGTGGAGCGGGCAGAGCCACCGGCGCAGCTGAAGGAGAAATACGATGGATTCCTGACTCCCACCAAGTTCGAGCACCACAATTTCGTGGCCATGGAGAGGTGAGTTCTGATTTGTTGCTGTTGTTACGAGGGACCGTAGTGGTTATAAGTTTTTAAATAAAAATTGCAAACTAACAATTATTTTAAAATTTGTATTTTAAAATTACGAAATAACAATTATTTTTAATTTTTATTTTAAAAGTCAAAAATAATGATTACAATTGAATTTTTAAGAAGAAGCTGAATTTTTCAATAAAAAATAAGAGTTATTTTTTATTTTTATTTTAATACTTACAAATAAGAGCTATTCCGTAATTTGTATTTTAAAAGTTAAAGTGAATATCTTTTCAGCCAAGCGGTGTGTTACCAAAATTCAAAAATATTCTTTATCTATGATTCGAGACCTTTCATATGATAAGGATCCGACTTTTTCAATTGTATTTCGTTTTTCCTTCTAAATTATGCTGCAACAATATATTTAGTATGAAGTAATTATTGGCAAACAAAATACCAATTGATACTTAAAATACAAAATATATAATCGAAATCATAGAAATACCAAAAAATACTTTAACTTTAATTTTTATTTTACATTTGTAAAAGAAATCTTACGGGACAACTCTTACTTGTAAATTAAAAAAAAAAAATAGCACTTATTTTTTATTTATATTTTAAAAATCAGAAATAAGTGTTATTTCACAAGTTATATTAAAAAATTAAATTTAAACGATAATTTTTGACTTTTTAAGTAAACATTAATAATAAAGTTAAATTTAATTTATATCTTAAAAATTTAAAATAGAAGTGTTGGCTGATATCGATAGTTCCGACTGAAATAGGAATTTTGGTGTATACCGTTTTACTATAGCATGTTTCCTTCACATGTCCGTCTGTACGTCTGTCCGTCCGTCTGCATTGACGCCTAGATCTCAGAGACTATAAGAGCTAGAGATTCCAAGCTTGGTATGTAGGTCCGTCTATATTGCACGCAGATCGAGTTTGTTTTAGATTTTGGATCGGACCACTATATCATATAGCTGCCATAGGAACGATAAGTCGAAAATCAAGTCTTAGTATGATAATCTTTTTTGTTTGAGAAATCTGAACCAAACTGACAGGATATGCATATATGCATATAAATTTGGTTGAAATCGGACTAATATATCATATATATCATATATAGAAACGATAAGCCGAACATCAAGTCTCTGTATGATAATCTTTTTTGTTGTTTGAGAAATCTGAACCAAACTGATAGAATATGCATATGGGATGGTCATGCTGACCAAATTTGTTTGAAATCAGACCACTACATCTTATATAGCTGCCATAGGAACGATAAGTCGAACCTCAAGTCTTTGTATGAACAACTGTTTTGTTGTTTAAGATATCTGAACCAGTAGCGTTTATATAATTTTATTTAAAGCAGTGTTTGCTTTTCCATAGTAAGTACGGGGTCTCCGACAGTCGAGTATGCTCGAATTGGCATTCATAACTCTTATTTGCAGTTCCTGGTTGTTGCTGATTGAACACAAATTCGTTGCCATTTCAGTTTCTTGAGGAACATGAGCACGAGTTATCCATCGCTGACGCGTCTCTACAGCATTGGGAAGAGCGTGGAGGGTCGCGATCTGTGGGTGCTGGAGATATCGACGGCGCCGGGCGCACATGTGCCTGGGGTGCCGGAGTTCAAGTACGTGGCCAACATGCATGGCAACGAGGTCGTGGGCAAGGAGATGCTGCTGCTGCTGACCAAGTACCTGCTGGAGCGTTATGGGAACGACGAGCGCGTGACGCATCTGGTGAATGGCACGCGGATGCACTTCCTCTACAGCATGAATCCCGACGGCTATGAGAAGTCCCAGGAGGGCGACCGGACCGGCGGATTGGGGCGTGCCAATGCCCACAATGTGGATCTCAATCGCAACTTCCCGGATCAGTATGGCACGGACAAGTTCAACAAGGTCACCGAGCCGGAGGTGGCCGCCGTCATGAACTGGACGCTATCGATACCGTTTGTGCTGTCGGCGAATCTGCACGGCGGCTCCCTGGTGGCCAACTATCCGTTCGATGACAACGAGAACGACTTCAACGATCCGTACTCGCGGCTGCGCGACGCCAGCATCAGTGGCCGGAAGCTGAATCCCACCGAGGACAACGAGCTGTTCCGCCACCTGGCGCTGGTCTACTCCCGGGCACACCGCACCATGCACCTGGGCAAGCCGTGCGCCCTCTTCCAGAACGAACTGTTCGCCGAGGGCATCACCAATGGCGCCCAGTGGTACAGCGTGACGGGCGGCATGCAGGACTGGAACTATGTGCGCGCCGGCTGCATGGAGCTGACCATCGAGATGGGCTGCGACAAGTTCCCGCTGGCCAAGGAGCTGCCCCAGTACTGGCTGGACAATCGCGAGCCCATGCTGCAGCTCATCGAGCAGGTGCACCACGGCGTGCACGGCTTCGTGCGCAGCTCCATTGGCACGCCCATTGCCGGAGCGGCGGTGGCCCTCGACGGCGGCAATCAGAGCATCTACAGCGGCACCTTCGGCGACTACTTCAAGCTGACGCTGCCCGGGCGCCACAACGTCACCGTGCTGGCCGACGGCTATGCCCCGATCCGCTTCGAGGTCGAGGTGCCCGCCGTGGAGCCGTTCGGCGTGCGCCAGGATGTCACCGTCATGCGCGACGATCCCCAGCACTGGGCGTCGGCCAACGACTTCCGCATCATCGAGAATGTGGTGAACACCAGGTACCACACCAACGCCGAGGTGCGCAGCCGCCTGGCCGAGTTCGAGAACCAGAACGGGCAGATCGCCAGCTTTGGCTATGCGGACAACGAGTTCAGTCGACACTTCAACTACCTCAAGCTGACCTCCAATGTGAGTTGCATTCACGGCTGTTCAATTTTGATTAGAATTACTCATCAGTTTGATTATTTTTGAAAATAATCGTGGTGACTATATAATTCACAGTTGAACAATTTGTGATTGTATAATGATTACGATTACGAAAAATCGAATACCGAAATAATCTAAAATTATTACATTTATTCAAAAATTATCATAAAAAATCAAAAATAATCTTTTTGAGTTATTGATTTTTATCTGATTATTTCTGATTATTTATGACTATTAAGTGAAAATCAAAATATTTTAAACTTTCACAATCAAAGTAGCCAAAATAATCAGAAAAAATCAAAAATAATCCGAATACTCAAAAAGATTATTTTTGAGATTTTTTGATTTTATCCTGATTGTTTTTGAATAATTGTAATAATTTTAGAATATTTTTGATTTTTTGTAATCGTAATAATAATAATTGGGCAAAACCGAAAATAATCGTAGTTTAATCATTAATCTAATTACCAATGATTATGATTACTAATCATTATTTAACAGGCAAGGTTCCATTCAGCTCCATTCCATTCGAATTCACTCCAATCCAGTTCTAAGAACGCTTTCATTGATTCCAATTCCCTTGCAGGTTGGCGAGCCCGAGGAGCACAAGTACAAGCTGCTGGTGGTCAGCTCACTGTACGATACGATAGCTCCGCTGGGCAGGGAGATCATGTTGAATCTGGTGCGGCATCTGATCGAGGGTCACAAGCTGCAGGATGCATCTGTGGTCCAGTTGCTTGAACGCAGCGTCATCTATTTTTTGCCCCAGACTGAGAAGTTCGCCGATGTCTTTAGCATGTACAATGCCAAGTAAGTGACTCCAGATTCCATCATCAGACGCGTATACTCTTATGTACATACTATGAATGCCACTTAAACAGTGACAGTTAAAGTGACACCCTTCGTGCTGCTTTCGTCACTAGCGTGGACTGCCGTCCGCAGTGATTAATTACATTCTTTGATCTGTTTTTCATTTTAAGTATTTTCATTTCAATCTGTAATTTACAATTTCCAATATAATCGTAAAAAATATACCCAGTGCCCATTGAAAATGGTCAAAACAGGGTATTATGTTTTTTATGCGAATAACGCTTCAATAAATCCCATGCATATCCCAGTCGGTTTCAAGAAACTCTGTCACACGCACAGTTCTTAAAATAGAACGATCTTTTTGGTGCTGATTGTTTCCTTTCCTTTACAGTCAAAAAACTTCTGGGATGCGACATGGCGTAGGTTGTAGATATATTTAAATGTAACATTGTGGCACATTAGATTTTTTTGTTGCATTACAGTTAATCTGGGGTGCCACAGAAATCGCTTTCCTTTGAATTTCACTTAGATTTCATACAAATTTAAGTGATATTCAATCGAAAGCGATTTCTGTGGCACCCCTGAATTAATCGTTTTTTTGAGGTTGATAGCGTTAAAAAATCCTATGTCTTAAACTTTGCATCCTACAAAAAATTTTAATACGTCGTTGGAAAGTGAAAACCTTTCTAACGGTGTATTACACTGCAATCTCGGAAATAGAAAATAGACACACGTGAAAATGTGTTCTTTTTAAAAGATTTTTAATAAGTTTAAGGGATTTCTAAAAGAACAGTGTTCAAAAACATCACCAAAGTCAAAAAATTTAAAAAAAAAACACAAAACAAAATTAGTTTACATAGAAAATTCTCTAATAAGGGAATTCAAACCTGCAAAGCCTTCATCCCAGAAGTTTTATTTTGATTCATTCTTCTCGATTTAAATAAAGTCGTAATCTCAATTATAGAGCTATTATTTCATCCAGTTTTTTAAATGCTTAAATTGCTCATACTTTACAATAAATAAACAAATAAATCAAATAAACAAAATCTAGAATCTATAGATAAAACTTATATAAATTTTAATTAAGTAATGGTGCTCAGTTAATAGTTTAATAAATATGTACATATATAATAAATATATATCTATCATTCGCATAGCAACACCGTCTGTGATCCCGTGCTGGGTGACGAGCTGGCCGAGCGTATACTGAGCCCGGAGGCGGAGTCCTCGAAGGATCTGCTGCTGCAGTTCGTGCGCAGCGAACACTTCGATCTGATGCTGACATTCGGCGCGGGCAGCTCGGAGCTGAGCTACCCCAAGGGCGATTCCATCCTGGAGAGGTTCGCCCACAGCATCCAGCGCACGGAGTTCAACTACTCGCCGCTGCAGTGCAGCACATCGGCCACCCGGCAGCTGCACCGCGAGTCCACCGAGCGAGTGACGAGTCTGTTCTACAAGCTCTACAAGATTCCCATGTACACGCTGGGATTGTCCTGCTGCCGCATGCCGGCGCACCAGCAAATCGCCTCCGTCTGGCGCACCAACATCGAGAAGATCAAGAACTTCCTGGGCCTGGTCCAAACGGGCATCAGTGGCCTGGTGCAGAACGAGAAGGGGCAGCCGCTGCGGGAGGCATTCGTTCGCCTGCTGGAGCACGAGGGCACCATCTACAATGTGACGCGGAACGAGGCGCGCTTCCAGCTGATGTTGCCCAAGGGCCTCTATGGCCTGGAGGTCAGTGCGCCCAACTATGAGTCGCAGGTCATCAAGACGCAGGTGCAGCACGGCATCCTCAGCGATCTGGGCTCGATCCGGCTGCACGGCTTCACGCTGATCCGCGGCGAAATCACCGAGTTGAATGGCCATCAGCCGAGTGACACGCGGAGCACGACCAGCATCACGGGCGTTGTCCTCGACGAGGGCAATCATCCCATACGCAATGCCAAAATCTCGGTCATCCGCCCGACGGGTCTGACGCATCTGCGCAACTTCACCAACAGCCTGGGCCAATACTATTTGCGGGCTGTGCCCGTGGGCGCCATAACGCTCAAGGTGGAGGCGCCGCGTCACTTTGAGGCGACCCGCGACCTCCGCCTGCCCCAAGCCGGGCAGCCCACCGAGAACGTTGTCTTCCACCTGAAGTTCAACGCCCATGTGTTCGGTCTGCCGCGATTCCTGTTCATCATCGTCGCCAGCGTGCTGATCATTGTGAGCGTGGTCATCTGTGTGCTGTGCGCTCAGTTCTGGTTCTATCGACGCCACCGGGGCAAGATGCCCTACTACAACTTCTCCCTGCTGCCCCAGAAGGGCAAGGAGCAGTTCGATCTGGATGAGGATGCCGGTGACGATGGCGAGACGGAGCTCTTTCGTTCCCCAATCAAACGTAAGTCCCGACTTGCTGCAATTCCACATACAACGACCATTTGTGTAGCGATAATGACAAATGAATAATTCAAGTTAAATCAAACTTGAGCGTCTCTGAGTACTCGTGAGTTTCATTCAGATTTCTGAGCGGAATAAATTCAAAGATCCGGTTCTCATCGTATTGAATACTCATTTTTGACATTCATTTGAGTACTCATATGAACGGCATCGAGTGAACGAGAAACGAATGAAATGAATGAAGCAACGATTTTCAGAGTACTCAGAATACAACATATTTATTTTTTAATAATTTATGTGTTACACTTAAAATTGTTCGTCACAAAATTGGATATCAGAGTTTTCGTGACTAGATTGTTACTTTAAATCAGCGGTGGGCACGCATGGGCTCCGGGAGCTAGCGGCTGCTCCCAACTTTATTTCTGTCTATTCGGCGCCGTGAAGTAGCACAAAAGACTCGCGAGCAAAATAACAACAACAACATAGGAGCAGCTTAACAATTTGGATTGTTTTGTTATTGATGCTGATGTAGTTTTTGTTGTTGTGCTTCCGAATTAAGATTTCGTGCCCACCGCTGCTTTAAATTAAAATAAACTTAAATTACACTTATCCCCCTCACTCGTTTTTTTTCCATTATTTCGTCATTCAATTCATTCTGCCATTTTTGAATGTGAAGCTTTCGGTTTCAATGCATTCATTCAATTCATTGGAAGACGCAGCCGAACTCATTCAATTCAGTTGGGCATGAATGTCTCATTTGACATTTTGAATGCAGCCATGCAGCCATTCATTTGTCTCTTTCACTCACTCACTCACTCTGTCTCTCTCTCTGTCTTTGCCAGGTGGCATGACCATACAGCCGTACTTTGATGAGGAACAACTGGAGCATATACTCCACACAGACGACGAGGAGGATGACGACGAAGTGGTAATGGAAATGGCGCCGCAGGAGGAGCTCGATGTGGCTGATGACAGCGGCGATGAGATTGTCATGTTGCACAATCCCAACAATCGACGCAAACATTAACAAACATCAAGCTGAGAGTTATAACAACAACAACATTACCACACAGACACACACACACACACACACAACATACACAACATAACTGTGATTCAAAACGTTTTCAAAAACCAATCGCTCTTTTTATAATATTATGATATAATAATTGTAATCTTTTTAATTTCTTTTCGACATTTTTTTTTACTTTGCTTTCTTTGCTATGTACATACATACATACATTTACATAAACATACATATATCTATTATAAGATCTACAGCTTTATATACATATGACGGAAGGATATGATGTTGTGGCGAATCTCTAGGAAAACTCCTTCCTTGATCAGATATATGTACATATGTATGTGCTGTCCAACACCGTAACTGTAACTATTTTTAAGACTGAGCCTTTTAAACTAACATTAACAAGCTAACAATATAATAAAAACATAGAAGAAGATAATGAGGACAAAACATACATACAAATGAAACATAAACACACATATTCCATGTGTACTTAAGAGAAGCAATCTACAAGCAAGCAAGCAAAAAACCTTAAAAACATTCCAGGTCAATTTTTTGGCAGCTAAAGCCTTCAAAAATATTTTATCATCCCTATATTGTACAGTTTTCCATATTTATTTCTATGCAATTTTAATGTGCAATACTTGATTAAAGTGCACCCTTATGAATATATATTTCTAAATATGTATAGCTTTAGTAATGCACGATTTTAAAAGTACATACAATTTATATACACAGAGCACTTATACTAAACATATTCCAACATGATGGTGCATATACATACATACAGTTGCGGTCAAAAAAATAGTAGTGCGTGCAATGAATTTACAAAAACTTAAAATTTAATGACTTTTCATTTATCCAAATTTTTTATATAATTTTTTTAAGATACGTTAATATATTGTTAATCTATCTGAGAAATCAAAGATAGTGAACAGTTATTATTTTTCGACTTAGGAATTTTTTCTTGCAATAGCCTGAAAAATGGGCGGTCAAAATAATAGTAGTGATGAACATATTCAAAAATTTTAATGATGAAAACGATCCAAAACCCCCTTTTTTTATTTAAAAGGTTAGATATGTGAAATTCACTTAATAATTAACAAATTTAGTAATTTGTTGTGAAGCCCTTATCTTGAATTACCGCCTTACAACGACGGATCATGGCTTTTACATCGTTCTGTTTGTATTGAGCTCCAGGCGCTCCTAGCGATCTTCCAAAGATGAATATTATTTGTTGGTTGATGCTTGGCAATATCCTTCTTCATATCGGACCACAAATTTTCAATGGGACTCAGATCGGGGGACCGTGGTGACCACTCCACTACATTAACTTTTTTCTATGCGAACCATTCTTTCGAAGATTTGCTGATATGCCTTGGGGCTATGTCCTGTTGGAACCTCGAAATTATCGGCATATCATCTGAAAAATACGGTAGCATAGTGTCCTGCAGAATTTTCACTTGTTCGTGCCTTTCCATTATGGTTATGATCCATTATATGGGTTGGACCCAATAATGTGAAAATGCGCCCAGGTTATTATTCTCATACTACAATGTTTGATAGTCCTGCAGGTGAATCTGGGCTGATATTCGGACTTTAACGGATACCTTACATGTTGTCGAGATCCTCGACCAGTAATAAAAATAATTTTGGACACATCCGACCACTAGAGGTTTCTTTATTTCTCTAGGGTCAATTCAGATGATCCTTAGCAAATCGAAATCGCTTTTGGGCAGGTATTTTTTTCAATAACGGAATTTTTCACGGGCTTCTTTCTGCCAGATTATTATTTTGCAAACATCTAAGAATGTTTTACACACTTTGGTCCATACCAAAGTCCTTTTTTTAAGTGCTGCAGGAGCAAAAGGGTCGCGTTTCAAAAACCTCACTACTTTTGTCACTTGTCTTTTGGACATGGATCGAGGTCTTCCACATTT
Source organism: Drosophila recens (assembly GCA_037043495.1). NCBI lineage: Eukaryota > Metazoa > Arthropoda > Insecta > Diptera > Drosophilidae > Drosophila > Drosophila recens. The sequence goes on along the minus strand of JBAMBJ010000920.1, from coordinate 29,194 downwards.
ATCCTATTTTGGCGACTACTTAATGGCGTTTCTGATTATGGTTGGCAATCATCTAATCAAATTTTTCCACTTCCTTAAACGTTATCCTTTTTGAAATAAATTTTTTATAGGAGCACGCTTTTCTGGAGTGCAATGCTTGCCACGCCCCATTGTAACAACTCTAAGCAAAATATTTTTTATACAATTTATAGAAAATTATCAAATAACAATTATAAATATCAAATCAAGTGCCTTTCCTGCTTAATATCCTTTTTTTCCACTTTTAATGCATTCACTACTATTATTTTGACCGCCCATTTTTCAGACTATTACAAGAAAAAAATTCCTAAGTCGAAAAATAATAACTGTTCACTATCTTTGATTTCTCAGATGGATTTACAATATAATAACGTATCTTAAAAAAATTAAATAAAAAATTTGGATAAATTAAAAGTCTTTAAATTTTGAGCTTTTGTAAGTTCATTGCAAGCACTACTATTTTTTTGACCGCAGCTGTACATACATATTATATTATATGTATAGAGATGTATGTGAACAAGAAATTTACATATGTATAAGTTTAATGTGCATTATCTAAATAAATACAAGTACCTTATCCGAAAAATATATGTAATTTAATTCAAAATACCATATTACTTATTTTATTTGGAATTTGGAGCAATTAACAGTCCACGCTAGTGACGAAGCTCACGAAGGATGCGAATAGCGACTACCAATACATAACATATTTATATGTAAAGAAAGAATAGAAAATCTTCTACGGCCATTTTAACCATGTTTGAATGTTGTTTTTCGGTTACCGGTTACGCAAAACTTTTGCTTATCGGTTTCGTAACGGTTATCAGTTCTTTTTACCGGCATGATTTGGAAAAATCTAGTTGTCAAAATGTTGAAAATATGCTAAAATATAAGCTAAACTACTTTGACTTCCAAAAATAATATCTTTTTAATGGGATCATTATTCAAATTAAAAATTAATAAAATTTTAATCTCTGGCCTTAACTAAGAAAAATGCGTACTATGATTTTTGGTAACTTATTGGGCTCTTGAAATAAGGGCAGAAGTAGTGGGTCAAAATTTAAATGATTGTAGTGGATTATAAATGATTATTTTTTTTAAATTATTCTTATCTAAAATTCGTTTTGAAAGATACCTCGATCTTACCAATCCGACAGCTGATTCAAACGGCAATTAAATCTGAAATCTTTAGTGGCCTTCGCAAAATTAGATAAAAAGTCGGTTTGTCTGTTTATTTGTTTTTTTCTTGTTTCAAAAGCGTTTAGATGCTATCTAATATTTTGTGGACTTTTTACCCATCATGAGCCAAAAAATGTTTTATCTTTTTGAAAAAAAAAAATAAACAAAAACAGGAAAACTCTAGTTCCCACTAAAATTGACACCCCACAGTTTTAAAACCACAGAATATACATACATGTATATATGTTCTACATATTGGTGGAAAGATATTTTTAGGCTTACCTTTTAGGGGTCTTCTGGGACAGACGAGCGAATTTTAGCTGTATTTGTTTTTTTAAGGCCCTATTCTCCTTCAGCTTGCTGTTTTTGGACCTTTTTTGAAAAAATTCTCATTTGAAAACGCAAAAAGATATTTGAATTTTGTTTTTTTTTATTGAATTAGTAATGAATGAAAAAAAATAAAAAAAAATTTTTCGCCGCGATACGAGGGCTGTTCAAAAAGTAATGAGACTTCAAAGTTGGTGGTGCAAAAAAAGGTGTCGTCACGGCGGCCACGATTCCGGGTCTCCGGAGCGTCGGAAATGAAAAAAAAAACGTGGTTATAATCAGTATAGATGTAATTCTGGCCCGTAGTAAAATAAAAATGTTGCGATTTTTTTTGACAAAATGGCGGCCATTCAAAAAAAAATTTCTATTTGGACCCATTTTTTTGTAGTTTAGTGTAAAAAAAAATAGTAAAAAAAATCGCAAAATTTATTTATTTTACTACGGGCCAGAATGGTGACAATTCTACGTCGATTAAACTTTGTTTCATCCAAATCGGTTCAGTAGAACTGGCGGAATCGTGGCCGCCAGCTCGAAAAACGTGGTTTCGAGATAAACGCGTTTAAAGTTTTGACTTCACATGCATTAACATTAACATTGCTGGATAAAAATGGCCATATCTCCTTAAGTATTTCGAATTTCTAAAAATCCTTTTAGGGGCATATTCACAACTACCCAAGCTATAAATAAATGCAAAAAAAAAAAGTCGAAAAAAATTTTTTGCTGAAAGAGAATAGGGCCTTAAAACGTGAAAAAAAACGCGCAAAGTTTTTCTAGTTGTGTTTTTTGTACTTGGTAGGGAAATTTATTAAAAAAACTAGTCGGCGGTGCTACAGTCGAGCGGTACTCGACTGTCGGAGACCCCGTACTTATTATAAAATATCTCAAACAACAAAAAGATTTTCATACTAAGACTTAATTTGGACTGATCGTTCCTATGGCAGCTATATGATATAGTAATCCGATTTCAATCAAATTTGGTCAGTATGTATAGTACCATTCCAAATGCATAATCTGTCAGTTTGGTTAAGATATCTCAAACAACAAAAAGATTTTCATACCAAGACTTTATTTGGACTGATCGTTCCTATGGCAGCTATATGATATAGTAATCGGATTTCAATCAAATTTGGTCAGAATGTATGGGACCATCTTTTGTGAATATTCTGTCAGTTTGGTTGAAATATCTCAAACAGCAAAAAAGTTTTCCATACTAAGACTAGTAATCCGATTTCAATCAAATTTGGTCAGAATGTATGGGACCATCTTTTATGCATATTCTGTCAGTTTGGTTGAAATATCTCAAACAGCAAAAAAGTTTTCCATACTAAGACTTGATTTTCGACTGATTGTTCCCATGGCAGCTATATGATATAGTGGTCCGATCCAAAATCTAAAACAAACTCGATATGCTCTTAATATAGACGAGCCTACATACCAAGTTTGGAGTCTCTAGCTCTTATAGTCTCTGAGATCTAGGCACTCTTACAGACGGCAGACAGACAGACGGACAGACGGACATGGCTATTTCAACTCGGCTGTTGATGCTGATCAAGAATATATATACCTTATGGGGTCTGCCACGCCTCCTTCTGCCTGTTACGCACATTTTTTTTTATGACAAAGTTAATAGACCCCTTTACTTTTTTAAAGTACGGGGTCTAATAAAAAATAAATTAAACAGCTAACGACCTCCAAAAAAAGTTAAAAAAATGTTCACAAGATTGCGGGAGTATACTGCATCCGACCAATTAAAAAAAGAGGAGCTATCTGGGGATAAAAAAAGAATTGCAGTCATTTAAAAATGGAAAATCAAAGTTTCACCTATAATTTTTGTGTTTAGCGGGCCAAAGTCCATAAGAAAAAAATACTATGATTCACTTTGCAACAAAAATTTTTAATTTTGTAAACTAGTGTTATTAGCTATCATCCTACTAAATTGCAACAAGATCGGACAAATAGACAGGTGATAATAGCCGATTTAACTTTTTAAGCAATGTAAGTGCCTAAAAGTGTGCAATACAAATATTAAGTAATTTGTACCCTATGGTCGGGTACTCGACTATGGCCTTTCCCGCTTGATTTCTTTTAAGAAAGGCGTCTAAAAATGAAGTGCTTACACTTAAATGATGGACATTGAGAGAATATTATATATTATGCTCGATTCATCGGGAATTGTACATTATCATCGATTTTACATGTATAATTTTAAAAAATTGAGAAAAATGTTTGGATATTATTTATGTTTAGTTTTAGTTCAAGAAGACATTCTTAGGCCCGATTTGCTCAGAAAATTTAAATGATGTTTTGATGTAAAATGCAAGAAAATTAATGTCAAAGTTTAACATATCTCACAGGTAAAATTTAACTTGATATGTAAGTTACATATATGTGTGGTGTAGATTTCATGCTTAGCAGTAAGTCGTCCGATTTGTTCAAGTTGAAGTCAAGATTGTCGCTGAGCAATTGCGCAGATTTCTACACTTCCCAGATAGTTACACATCTGTTTAAATGAATAAAGATCTGAGTATGAGTATGAGTATGAGTATGGGTATGAGTGTGTATGTGTATGTTTATGTGCGTGCTGCGTGCTTATGGTCAGGATCAAGGTTATCGCGACGCCGTCTTATCGGCATGCGAGTGAGCAGATCGGAGATGCCCGGGGCGTTGAGGAGGAGGAGGAAATGTCATTACGATTACGAGCAAGAAGCGACTTTATCAGGGCCTCAACCAACGACAGCAAACAAGTCGAGATGATGATAGTTGACAGCGGTGAAAGTGGGAGACGCCTCAGTTGTCCAGAGTCGGGCAAACAATAAACAGTAAACAACAGATCAAAACCATGTGGTGGACGCGACAATTAGCCTCAAGTTGCCAACGACTGTCCGGTCAACTGCAGCTGCAGTTCCAGTTCCAGTTGCAGTTGCAGTCGCGTTGCTTAAGTACATCGGCCGAGCAGACGCTGGGCATCATTGGAGTGCCCTTTGCCAAGGGTCAATCGAAGCAGGGCGTGGAACTAGCACCGGATTTGCTGCGTCAAAACAAATTGCGTGAAGTGCTGCAAAGCAGCGATGGTGAGAGTGGGAGTGAGGGAGTGAAACTCTGTATTAAAAATTGGCAAATTCACTTCACCATATTAAACTAAACAAAATTAGAAGCGCAGAATGTGATAGAGATTAAGAACTGTGACTAACTTTACCACGGATCTACTTACCACAGCCTCTTTCTTGATCTTGTTTTGCTGCGCACTTCGTGTTGTGAAGAATGGAAATATACATCTTACTCTCTATCACCCACCGTGTACACTGCCGACCAACTGAATAGGTTCATGATCACCGAGGTAGGAATTGGGCTGTAATTCCCAAACTAATATTCCGATTTACATGAAAATTTGTTTCTATAATTCTCTGATCTTATATTAATTAGATGCCAAAGTATGATTTTCATAAACTAAATATTTATTGCTTATTTAATTTTTCTTCTGAAGGAGTCACAAAATAATGTTTTATTTTTCATTCATCTGAAAAGGTTCAGGAGAATTATTTTCAGTTTGTGATAAAATTTGGCGGTATAACGACAGAATTTATTAGCAAATTAGTAATTTATATCGAGGCCTATCATAAAAGTGGTCTTGGCCATATCAAAATCGATCAAAAAATTGGAAGAATGTGAGTAACTTTTAAAGAAACAATGCCGAATATGACGAAAATATGAAAGACGAATTGCTTGAGCTGCGTCCAATTCCCACCTCTCAGCACCCAAAACTAAAGAAATTTGTGGTGATAAAGCAAGTGTGTCAACTGTATATAAATAAGCAATAAGTATTAAGTTTATAAAAATCATACTTTAGCATCCAATTAATATAAGATCAGAGAATTATAAAAAATAAAATTTCATGTAAATCGGAATATTGGTTTAGGAATTACAGCCCAACTCCCACCTCGGTGATCATGAACCTATTCAGTTGATCGGCAGTGCACATACAGTGGCTCACAGCTTATTTCAACCAGCACTTTAGAACAAATGTTGGGATTTTTAAAATCTAAAAGGGATATCAAAATGTTTAATGTGATTAAATAAGACTTCAATTATATTTTACATATTTTTCCTTCACTTTCATAGGCTCGCAAATAACTGTCGACCGTTTCTCGTTGTCTGCAAATAAGTGTCTTTTGCTTACTCTTTACGAAAAGACTCAGCGAGCAACTGTTTTTTCGGTTCTTAAATGAGCTCGCTCGCGCTCGGAGCGAAAACGTTTTTTTCTATTTTGTTTTGTTCTCGTTGTTCCAATACCGTTTCGTCGTGTTCAATGAAGCAAACGGTATTTTGCATATGTATGGTATACATTCACACGTATAGGCATTTGCTTGCCTAAGCGTCTGTTTTGCAGACGAAATTCATTAATTGCGATCGTGAATTGAGTGTGTGAAGTTGTGAAATATTTGTTGTGCAAAATGGGAAGAGACACGAATAAAAAAGTGCCCCAATTCTTTAAATTTAATTTGGGAGTAGACTGTTTGCGTTGAGTTTTTCGGTCAAACGGTCTTTTGCTGAGTCTCATTGTGCGAGCGTTTTTCGTTTCGCTCTGTACGCACTGCTCATTGAAAGACCGACATACAAAGAGCTCAACGAAAAGAGCTCAACAGAAAGCATAAATGAAGACAGCAAGTCTCTGCTCAGAGCGAGAGCGAGAGAGTACGAACTTTTTCGGTTGTGCTCGCAACGAGAGCGCAAGAAAAAAAACGGTCGACAGTTATTTGCGAGCTATGTTCACTTTATAACAATATAAAAACTAAAAATTAAATTTTTGGTCTATTTTTTAGTTTTAAATAATTTCAAAATATTGAAAAAATAAATGAAGTCATGTTTAAAACTTGGTTTAGATTTTATAGATGTCTCCATTTTTTTTTAATGCTGGCAACAATAGGTTGTGAGCCACTGTACATACTATGTACGTATTTATGTATGAAATTTCATCATGGCGTAACCTTGTTAGAAATTGCAGCATAACTGAGGGAGCTAAGAACAAAATGAAAGACAACAGTTATATTTTGATTGTTCGATTTATTGATGGTTTATTTATCGGTTTATTATTCGATTACAGAGCGCCTAGTCATCACGGACTATGGCAATCTGGAGTATGCCACGAACGAGACGCTGCTGCAGCAGCAGCGCCAGCATTACCACCACATACGCAACTATGCGGACTTCATGGCCTGCAACCTGGCGCTCATTGAACAGGTGCAGCAGATACTGAAGCAGAACGAACAATTCCTTACCATTGGCGGCGACCATGCCATTGGCTTTGGTGCGTGGATCAAGCGCAAACTCAAAACGATTGATTTGTTTTTAATTTTTGAATTTGTTTTTTTTTTATGTACTCATGTTGAGGTTGCAGGCTCCGTTGCGGGTCATTTGCAGCACACGCCAAACCTGTCGCTGGTGTGGATCGATGCGCACGCGGACATCAATCTGCACAGCACCTCGCAGTCGGGCAACATTCATGGGATGCCCGTCTCGTTTCTGCTGCAACAGCTGCGCGCCACCTGGCGGCATGCCGCGCTCGACAAGATAGCGCCAAATTGGTGAGTGCGGTCATTCTCTAGATTCTACTTTCTTTATTACACTCGATCGTTATTGTAATTGTAAACGTAAACGTAATTGTAATCGTTATCGTTATCGTAATCGCTTAAGTTAGCGGTGTGCTATCGCTAACGTTTCTTACAACTAAACAGACAAACAAATTCTTGCAAATCTTAAAACTAATTCTTTTATTTAAGATCTATGTAGTTGGAACTGGGAGCTAGCTCCCCTTATCACAGTTGTCTTAACCAACCAAGTTTTTGATTTTTGTTTTCGATTTATGGATTTTGATTTGTTTGTTTTTAACGTTTTAACGTTTTCTCTTAATCTTTATTCATTGCTTTTACTTTTACTTTATCTTTATCTTTTTCTTTTGCTGCGTTGGGTCTCAGTCTTTGGTATTTTTTATTTATTCTTTTTTGATTTTTTTTTTGTTTTAAGGTATTTTTCATACTTATTTGACAACCTAAAAATTGAATAACATTCATTGTCTTTTGGCAGTTTCTGTTTCAAGTTTTATTTAGGAACCTAAACCATTAAAGAATACTGAAATTGGATGCAAACGAAAAATCAAAAAACAGAGAAAAATTACAATTTAAGCTCACCAAAAATTCGAAAAACAAAAGTGATAAGAAAATTTGTTTACTTTGAAGTAAATAAAAAAAAAAACTGAATGTGTTTATATGTATTTACATACATATATTGTGTATACGTAATACTGTATGGCATTGTGTATAAACAAAGGAAAAACAACACGAAAAAATTAAAAAACAAAAACAAGTCGAATCATAATGAAAATTACGTCAATCATAATACTAATACTCGGACTAACAATAATTATATTTGTTGAGTTATTGTCGTTTGACAATTGCGCTGAACGATTGCGTTCTATTTAAGCTTCAAAAGTAACATATGCGAGTATAAATACATACATATGTATGTATGTTTATTTTGGAATGGCAAAAGGTTCTACAACTGAAGTCCAAACCCGTTAATTCTTGACTTTACATTTGAAGTAAACGAAAATCGAAATCAGAATCAATTTTAAAATGAATAGCAAAAAACCCGCTACAATTACATAAATCTGTATCTATTATTATAATGTATATATGGTGCATAATGGCTGGGAGGACAGGGACAGTGAATCGCCCCTCCTCTTCCCGCCTTTGAGTCTATTTTGGGCGCACCGTTGCGAACCGTTATGTGCTGGTGCTACAAAACAACAAATCAAATCAAATCGAAACCGAAACCGAAAACCGTAAATTCAAAATCGCTAGCTTAAAGTTAAATCACTGGCGATATTTCTTAAGTTTTGTTGTTTTCTGTTCTTTTTTACATACATACATAGATAATAAGTATAGTTAATTAATTTGATGTAGATCATTTGAACTTAAAATTATGTTATAGATCACAATAATCGATAATCCAAATCGAGAAACCGATGAAAATATGATGCTAAAACGGAAAACGTAAACTGTTATTGTTGTTCTTGTTAATGATGAGCACAAGCGTACACTCTGACAGAGAGAGAAAGGTAGAGAGGGAGTGTGTTTGTGTGTAAGAGAGGGAGAGAGGGAGAAACAAAACACTGAAAGAAATCATCATGTTGGTTTATGCTTATATACAATACAAAACTCTGCAGAGAATATACATAATAAGTACAACAAGAGAATTTTAGATCAATTTGATAATGAAACTTAAGATCAGAAATTGTGTTGGGACGCAAATAAAATAAATATATATAAGTATATACATACATAGTATATACTATCGTTGTGTAGTACTGTGATGGTATAACTATATTTAACTGTTTGATGTTCCCAATACTTTTGCTATTGTGGATTTGGATTCTAGACTAGGGTTTTGGGGGATTTAAAGTTCGTTTATGGGAAGTCTTCGTGCGTACACTTAAAAAAAAGAGAAAAAAATACACTGTAATAAAATATGCATATGTACGATCACAAACAACACTCTCCGAACGGGCACATAATATTCTAAATTTTTGTATTTTACAAAACCATTCTTTGTAAATTGTGATTTGGAGACGACTAAAGGTTCACAAAACTAAATACAGTGTCGGACAAAGAAAATCGGACACCATAAAAAAGATGTTTTTGGAGTTTTTTTAATTGTTAATTCATTCAAACATAGGTAAAACGTACGAGGCCTAGGAACCTTTTCTTAACCCATTAAGTACCCATTGAAAATTTCGAATTTTTGTAAAAGTCTACTTCGAAATTTTTTTATTCGGGCTCCAACAAAAAATGTTTGGATGCAAAAAAATTCAAACAATTCTTTTAGTAACTACAAAAAAAAATTTTCAAAAATCTCTTCGCTGGTATTTTGTATCATTTTTTGACCCCTTTTTCCTCATTTTCATACAAAAAGATGCTTAAGGAACAATTTTCAAAAAATTATAAAAGAAAAAATAGCGAAGAGATTTTTGAAAATTTTTTTTTTATCATTCAAACGGTTCCTCGGACTCGTAAGTTTTGCCTATGGTCGAATAAATTAACACTTAAAAAAAAACTTAAACAAAAACCGCTCTTTTAAAGTGTACAGTTTTCCTTGTCCGCTACTGTAGGTTTTTTAAATTTTACAGGTTGTACTATTGTCTACCTGTCCGTTAACCAATCTCTGGATCAAAGAAGAAAAGTCAAAATTTCTTTCTTAGGGAAACTCCCAGATTTCTACACATGACATCATAAAAAAAAGTGTCTTTTAATTTTAATTAAAATATCGGAGCACAATCGGATCACAATCGGATAGATCATAAGCATTTGTATGTATTACGATGATTTAAAAAACTGCAAGGATATTGGATCTTTGGCATGCCAAGGACATCTTTTTTTTTTTTGCGTTTGGTTGGTGGTGGGGGAAGTGTAGGAGGTATTTGGTTTTTACTGTTCTCTTGGAAACTTATAAAAGTTGTCTGGTATTTCTTTTTTTTTTTTGTTTTGTTGCGTCAACTGTAATTAAATCAAGGAAATTACAATACATAATGTGTGTTAATATACGAGTATGTGGCAATACATACATACAGTATGTATGTATGTGGTGCATGTATACATACGTATATATGGACATATGGACATCCATGTTATATACAGTTGCGGTCAAAAAAATAGTAGTGCGTGCAATGAATTTAAAAAAACTCAAAATTTAATGACTTTTCATTTATCCAAATTTTTTATATAATTTTTTTAAGATACGTTAATATATTGTTAATCTATATGAGAAATCAAAGATAGTGAACAGTTATTATTTTTCGACTTAGGAATTTTTTTTTGCAATAGCCTGAAAAATGGGCGGTCAAAATAATAGTAGTGATGAACATATTCAAATATTTTAATGATGAAATCGATCCAAAACCCCCTTTTTTTTATTTAAAAGGTTAGATATGTGAAATGCACTTAATAATTAAAAAATTTAATAATTTGTTGTGTAGCCTTTATCTTGAATTACCGCCTTACAACGACGGATCATGGCTTTTACATTGTTCTGTTTGTATTGAGCTCCAGGCGCTCCTAGCGATCTTCCAAAGATGAATATTATTTATTTGTTGATGCTTGGCAATATCCTTCTTCATATCGGACCACAAATTTTCAATGGGATTCAGATCGGGGGACCGTGGTGACCACTCCACTACATTAACTTTTTTCTATTCTTTCGAAGATTTGCTGATATGCTTTGGGTCTATGTCCTGTTGGAACCTCCAAATTATCGGCATATCATCTGAAAAATACGGTAGCATAGTGTCCTGCAGAATTTTCACTTGTTCGTGCCTTTCCATTATGGTTATGATCCATTATATGGGTTGGACCCAGTAATGTGAAAATGCGCCCAGGGTATTATTCTCATACCACAATGTTCGATGGTCCTGCAGGTGAATCTGGGCTGATATTCGGACTTTAACGGATACCTTACATGTTGTCGAGATCCTCGACCAGCAAAAAAATAATTTTGGACATATCCGACCACTAGAGGTTTCTTTATTTCTCTAGGGTCAATTCAGATGATCCTTAGCAAATCGAAATCGCTTTTGGGCAGGTATTTTTTTAATAACGGAATTTTTCACGGGCTTCTTTCTGCCAGATTATTATTTTGCAAACATCTAAGAATGTTTTACACACTTTGGTCCATACCAAAGTTCTTTTTTATAAGTGCTGCAGGAGCAAAAGGGTCGCGTTTCAAAAACCTTACTACTTTTGTCACTAGTCTTTTGGACATGGATCGAGGTCTTCCACATTGATCCTATTTTGGCGACTACTTAATGGCGTTTCTGATTATGGTTGGCAATCATCTAATCAAATTTTTCCACTTCCTTAAACGTTATCCTTTTAGAAATAAATTTTTTATAGGAGCACGCTTTTCTGGAGTGCAATGTTTGCCACGCCCCATTGTAACAACTCTAAGCAAAACATTTTTTATACAATTTATAGAAAATTATCCAATTACAATTATAAATATCAAATCAAGTGCCTTTCCTGCTTAATATCCTTTTTTTCCACTTTTAAAGCATTCACTACTATTATTTTGACCGCCCATTTTTCAGACTATTACAAGAAAAAAATTGCTAAGTCGAAAAATAATAACTGTTCACTATCTTTGATTTCTCAGATGGATTAACAATATAATAACGTATCTTAAAAAAATTAAATAAAAAATTTGGATAAATTAAAAGTCTTTAAATTTTGAGCTTTTGTAAGTTCATTGCAGGCACTACTATTTTTTTGACCGCAGCTGTATGTATAGTACATATGCACATATATGCGGATCAGACATCAAGTATATAGGTATATATATATGCATTATGCGTACATGTATGTAAATAAGTAATTACAATCAATATCGAATGAATTATATAATTATACAATCATTATTGCGTTTAATTAATTAATTAATTAACTAATTCAAGTTAAATGTAAATGTCAAATTCAATTGAAAATCGAACAACAACACACGCCTGAAAATAAATCAAGAGAAAGAAACAAATTAGAAATGCATTCGGCTCGCTTATTATTTTTTTTTTTTCGGTTAGCTACAATTGAAAAAAGAGTACAAAAAACCATTTTTGAAGTCAAAACTCATCATGGGCGATGTTTATTATTGAGGAAATTAACGTGTAGCAAATATTCAACGCTGTACAGAGAAAAGCAAATCAAATTATTAGCCTGGTTTATGTTTGTTGGGTAACTATGTTAGCGGTGTTTTATCTCTCTTAACTTTCACTTGCTCTTCCTCTACTTCAACTCCTTGGACTTTCGTTTCTCTTTACTTACCGGAAAATAAATCACATCAACGATAAAAAGAACGTATCAAAGCACAAAATTAAATTACTCGTAGAAAGAATATTTAAGAAAAAAGTAACACATTTTGTAATACATATGTATATGATACCTAGATATCCACAGAGGTACATATACTATGTACATACATATATAGAAGTAGAGAAAGAGAGCGAGAACAAGAGAGTGAGAGATGAACACTGCGAATAAAAACTGAGCAAGTTAAAACAAATAAATTATATAGAAAAGTAAAAATTTTCCATTTCATGGAAATTTTTGAGTGTTTTTTTTTTAGGTTTTCTTGATCTATTAATTTCTTTAGTTTTGTAATGTTCTGTTTCGTTTTGTTTTTGGGTTAGTTCATTTGGCTTACTTACACACTAAATCAAAATCAAACTAAGTAGATTGTAAATACACTGCGCAAAAAAACTTATACGCTAGATATAAAGACGGAACACTTCGTTGGTTGGAGACTGTAGCACAACAACTGAAACAATTTGGAGAAAAAATGTGTTTGTGTGTGTGTGTGTGTGTGTGTGGATGTGTGAGTGTGTATGAGAGAGTTTAAATAAAGTGAACTTAGCACAAGTTACACAGTAATTGAAATCATCTGCAATCTTTACAAATTACAAAAGTTCAACGAAAAAGAGAACTAATGAACTGAACTCGATCCCTGAAAGAGCGGCGGGCAGGTGTACAACAAAGAGACCGACTGCGAGAGCGAGCGTGTTAAAGAGAGCAGAGTTAAACCAAAAAGAGACAGAGAGAGAGAATTGCAACAAAAGAGAAACAAAAATGAAGGTTGAGCTTTAACTTAGCATTGAATTGGAAAATAACAGCTGAGGCGACTAGACAAAACTAGGATCAGCACAGCAGATGGAAAGGAATAGAATCGAAATCAGCATTAATGTAAAATATTAACACAAACGAAGTAAGTAAGCAAAGCGATATAGTAGAACATAATATACATACATATATGAGAGTACCAAACTAATTGGAGAAATCTTAAACTGAAATCAAACTGAACCAAGTATTGTGTATTTGATATGCAAAGCAAGAAAAACTCATAATCATATATTTTGCAAATACATTTATAATATTAATTTAGTTTTTTTTTTGTTTTTTTTGTTTTTGGTTGCATTGTTTTCCATTTTTTTTTTTGTTTAAATATCATTTGAAAGGTTGGATAAATATTATTAAGTAATTGATATAAATACATTAATAAAAAAATTAAATTGTCTCATCATCTTCATTTTCATCATCATAATCATAATATACATATTATATATATCTGGCGTATCTTGTATGTTATGCTGTTCTGGTTCTGTTTTTCTTTAATTATGTTTTTTTTTCTTTTTTTTTTTGTTTGGTTAAAGTTTTAGTTATAGTTTAGTTTAGTTTAGGCTCGCCGTAATCTCTCGCCTTGGCGAACATTAGATCGTTCTTGTTGTTGTTGTTGTTCTTGTTATTATTGATGTATAAATAAGTGTATATATAAATAATAAGCGCATATTACTATAGATTATATGTTAACTAAGCATAAGACTAAGGCTAACTAATCATAATTTATAATCAATTCAATTAAAATCAAAGTATTTCCGTTTACACACAAAAATAATATCGTATTTGGTAAAATTGCAACATTTCGTCCAGTTTCGTTAAGTCCTGTTCGTGGAATACACTAAAGTGTTTGTGTGTGTGTGTGTGTGCGAGTGTATGTGTATGAGAGTTTACGAACAACTGAAGAAAGTTAACTAAATACATACATATAAAAACGAAGAAAAACGGCCGCGTTTTGACTAGAAACTTCTCCTTAGAGATTGATTGGCAGGCTTGCAATTTTTGTTTTTGTTTTTGTTGTTGGTGTATGCATCTAACATCATGTTACTGGAATGTTACGAGCTTTGAGATCATTCGAATGTTGACATGACTAGCTGGCGGCTGGAATTATTGGTATTCCAATCATATTTAAGGATTTAAGGAATTTACTCTTACTCTTACTCGCTTAAATAGCGAAACGATTGGAAGCAAAAGCGTCAGACGCTCAAGATCGAGATCGAGATCGATGATATCCGGATCCGGAATCGGATGAAGGCTTTATACATAAGTATGTTGGAAACCGGTGGTTCCCCATGCTCTCGGGGCACACACAAGGAACGTTTACGAATTGTTAGGTAGAGGCATATATAAAAGTAACAAAGAAACAATCAAATATTAAGAAAATAAAAGATAAATAATACGAGAGACACAGAAAATAATGAAAACAAAAAAATTATGCGAAATTATCAAGTGTTTTTATTGAAAAATAATTATTATTTGTTATTGTTTGTTTTTTTTGTTTTTTTCTTCTTGTTTGCAAAGTTCAATCAAATTATAAAAATCATAAAATTAAACATAAATATAATGAGTAGTAATCATAATCATATTCAAAAGAAATCAAATCGAAAGGAAACTGTTAAATTATATAAATAAAACTGAACAAAGGAAATCAAAACCATAAATCAAATAAATTATTAAAAGACACATTTCGATACACAAATTTCTTCCCAACGAGCCGATTCTTTTTACAATGCCCTTAACATTATATTGGACATATAATATCCGCCGGTTTTTCTCTATGGTTTGTAGCAAGGTGAATTTACTAAGTAGGTGACGTTGTCACCACAGCTGCTCTCTTTCGAGCGGAGAGAGAGAGGTGAAAAAATGATTGTAACCTCACCACATCGGACGACGTCACCTTATTAGTAAATACACCTTGGTTTGTAGTATGTGTATGTAGATGTGTGTGTGTGTGTGGGCAAATGGCAGAGTTTATAGGTAATACATAAAATAAAATCAAAAGCTTTACATAAAAAGTTGAAAGTAAATGAACCAATAATGAAAATAAAATTAAAATTTGTTTCAATGTTGCAAAACGCAGTAATATTCGTGACGCTTAATGTCCGAAACAGAGAGCGGAAGAAACTGAGAAAGATACAGAGAGGTACAAAAAAAAAAGGAGAGCAGCTGCTGCTGCTGTGAATTCTCTTACTCTCCAAAAACATTTTATGCTCTCTTGGGTGTTCTTTAAGTGTGTTTCGTTTGAATTGAAATGAAAGGAATTCGAATTCGAAATCGAATTTAAATTAAATTAATTCTAAAATACAATAAATAATATTTTCTTCTTTTGTTTCTGTTGTTGTTTGCATTTGTTTTGTTTTGTTTTGTTTCGTTTTGGTTTTTACTTAAAGTTTAAGAAAAAAATTAGATAAATATACATATATTTATATATAAATATATCAAATTTGCTTAATTTGAAAATTACACGAAAAAAATAATTGTTATATTGTTGTGTTGTTGTATAATAATATTAATATATTTAAGTTACATAAACATAAATGATTTTCTTTTTCATTTTCGTTTCTTCTTTGCTTTCTTTTTGTTCATTTTTTTGTTTTGTTTTTGTTTTTTTTTTTTGTTTGTTTACTTTAAGAAATTATAATTGTAATTTAGCTGAGATGCATGTTTTGTTGTTGTTGCTGTTGTTCTTGTTGTTGCTGCTGTTGCATTTGCATTTTAAAACTATTGCACAATATTAGAATTACGTAATAATAGCATATTAATGAAAAAAAGTTATTGTTGATAAATTAAACAAAATCAAGTACATAATTTCACTTAATTATTAAACAGGTTGTTTTTGTTTTCTCTTTTTTGTTAGCTATACGATTTTAATACATACATATATATGCATACAATATTACGTATACGTATATATTACGTATACACATATATGTAAGAATGTAACTTAGATAAATAAAACTAGCAAGAATTATTGCAAATTCGGTTGCATGCAACAAGCAAAAGAAGAAGACTCAAATCTTAATTACTTTGCTCTCTTTTGCTTCTTGCGCACATTTTGCGCTCGCCCTTTGATTAAGAAATTAGTACAGTTACGGGAATAATACATAATAATATATATGATCATATTGTATACATATAAATATAAAGAAAATAAATCTTTGGATATTTTTTTACATTACAAAAATCATGTAAATAAACTATAATTTCGCTTAAATGTGTGTGTATGTTTGTGTGTGTATGTGTGAATTCATTGGAAAAATTTGTAGAAATTTCTAAGAAAGTGTTGTTGTTTTTTTCGACTGTCGCGCTCAATTTTGCTATGCTTAAATTTTAGCTAGAATATAAGTTATGTTTTTGCTTATAGTATGGTTTTGAAGGACTTTCTATGCTGGGATATCTTTCTTTCTTTCTTTTGTTTTCTTTCATCGTCTTCGTCTTCATCTACATGTTGTTTATGTTTTTTCTTTGCTATATGGTAGTTATGGTATATTTTAATTAGAATATAATATATAAATTTGCATTACTCGTATTGTATATATTGAAAATATTTTGCTTTTTGTCTACACTTTGACTTCGATCTTATTTATTTGTTTTTGCTTTTTTGTCGCGTCTGCCTCAATTCTTGAACTTCCTTCATCTTCTCTCTCTACTTCCACTTTGCTGACTAGATTTTTTGTTGCAAATTTTGTTCAAACAAAAAATTGTTTCCTATAATTATGACAAAAAATAATAATAATAATTATAATTATGAATATTATTTATACATAAGCTTATCGCTCTGTTCTCTTGACGCTTAAATGCATTTAATTTTCATGTTCTTTTTTTTTATTCTATTCAATATTTTCTTTTTCTAAGGATTCTGTTTTAAGGTATTCTTCATTCCTTCTGCTTCAATGTATGTATGTATGTATGTATGTTGTGTGTGTGTGTGTGGGTGTGTTTTGGATACTTTAGAACTTAAAATAGGTTGTGTTGACATAAATTAATTGTAACTAGACGTATTGTACCTACTATAAAGAAAATCATCATCGAAATTAATAGAAATATGCTTTGTTGGTTGGTACATAAGTAGTATATAATGAAAAAAGAAATATTAAGTCTCTTCCCATAGTATACGATAAATAAATATGCATGGCTGTAATTAACAATTAGCGCTTTCAATTATTTCAAATACAAAGAAACAAAGAAATCATACAAAACGCATATATACCAAATTCAATTGAAACTCAAACTTGCAATATAAATATAAACTCTCAAAATGAAGTCAAAACCAAATTGATGTGTGTTTGTTGCGGGTCTAAATATAGATGTGTGTGTAAGTGTGTGTGTGTGTGTTCTTATATAAGCAATTGATTCCACAGTTAACTGATAAAACGCTATGTGGGAAGGGGTTTTGCTATGAATCTATATTAACCTCTTTTTTTTCATCCACACAACATACGCAATTTTTGTGGGAAGGTGCTGTACTAAACGGCATGGTACAGTACGGTACTTTACGGTATTTTGCGGTACCGTACCGTACTGTACTCTACCATAGAATACTGTACTCGACTGTACTCATTATGCTGTACTAAACGGCATGGTACAGTACGGTACTTTACGGTATTTTACGGTACCGTACCGCACTGTACTCTACCATAGAATACCGTACGCGACTGTACTCATTGTTTGTTGCAGGCAGCGGGGCAAAGTACCATCGTTAAGTATTTTTTTTATCAATTTTTTGTTAACAAAAAGATCACTTACGTAACTAGAAAAACGCTTTGCTAATGCTGTACTTTGTTTCGCTTTCGCTTTTGTTTTTGTTTTGTCAAACTTTTGTCATATAAAAAATGTTCATCTTGTTGAAATTGTTGTTTTGTTTTGTTCTTTTTAGTTACTGAGTTTTGTGCTACGGTTTTGTTTTTTTTTAACGCTAAAAATGTTAGCAAATGGTTTTACGCTTCTTACTTGCTGCTTGAACTATACATTATATAAAGTATATAAGGTATATATAAATATTATAGTATAATATTCACTAACAATTATTTACTTTAGTAAAATGTTTCAAATTTGCGCATAAATTATTGTATTACTTTCTTGTTGTTTTTTGTTTTATTCGCGTTTTATTCCTCTTGTCTTTCTTTCTTCCATCCTATGCTCGTTTTCAATTATTTACTTGTCCTTTATTTTTTTATATTATAATAATGCATTCAATTATCGTTATCCTTATAATTTTTGCACACATGTCCCAAATTTCTAGCTGCTTGCATGTGTGAGAATGTATTTTTTAAAGGTGTATGTGTTGTTGTTGCTGTTATTGTTGTTGTTGCATGTGTTGTGTGCGAGTCGGACGTTAGATTTGTTGGATTTTCGCTTGGCTTGCGTTGTGTTTAATATACATATAAAAAACAAACACAAAACATTAAAATTTAAATACGATACATATATATGTGATGTATATAAAGCTATACATATATGTATATATATTGGTATTGTATATATAATAATTATTAAATTTCATAAATTTTTGTTTCGTCTTGTAATACTGTAGCAGCCTCCATGTAATGCACACAATCTCGTGCGCCCATATGTGTTTATCCTTTATATGGTTTTTTATTTTTGTTTTTTGTTTTTTTAAATACTTCATTTGTAAGCCAGTTAGACGAACAGGAAAACAAATTTCTAACGTTCAACACACGCACACACTCAGCACATGCTTTTTCCTACCAAAAACAACAAAAAAACAAAAAATATGAAGAAATAAAAATCAAAATGAAATTAAAGTGAAGCTTTACTTTCATTTAATTTTTAAAGCGCCATTCAGACGAGCACTTTTTCACCGACACTTTTTGTCAAAATCCGTCCGTGCCGCTCACCATCTCTCACCGATGGAATGGAACGTGTTTTAATTCCATCGGTGAGCCTCGGTTTTTTACCTACGCTTTGAAATTTTGTATGGTTACGCGACACGGACAGTTTTTTGACAAAATATGACAAAAAGTGTCGGTGAAAAAGTGCTCGCCTGAATGGGGCTTAAGTTTTGTTTGTATTGTATTGTATTGTGTTGTAGTAGAAAAACTGGAGTGTAACTAACAGCTTTGGGTTTCGTTTTCATTTCGTTACTGGAAGATTTCATTGCTGATTACTTAGTTATAATTTTAAAAATTTCTTTCTTTTTGCTAGTTAATATCATTTTGAATTAAATTTCATAATTTATATTATTATCATTATATTAATTATTATTATTATTATATATATATTTTTGTTTTGTTGATTTCTTTGTTTTGCTTTGCGACTAATTTGACTGCCTGTTTTCCTAAAAGACAGCGGTGGGCACGCATGGGCTCCGGGAGCTAGCGGCTGCTCTCGAATGCAGATTTCGTGCCCACCGTTGCTTTCGGACAATCGCTTTTTTTTGTTAAGGTTTTCTTTGTCTTCTTTTCTTTTTAAATATTGCATTCGACACACTCTCTCGAGTTTTGTTTCTTTAATAGTTGAGTTTAGTTTGTTTTTGTTTTTTTTTGTTTTTTGTTTTATACTTAAATGCTAAACAAGAATTTTGCTATTGCAACGGCCGACGTTTTGGCCGTCGTTTCGTTGTTTAGACGAGATTTGAAGTTGGGTGTGTGTGTCTGTGTGTGTGTGTGTTGTATGTGTTAGACGCATACATTTTGTTGCGCTTAGTTACCGTTATACCCCATGCATATTTATATATGTATACGTGAAGTGTGTGTTTCATGTGTGTGTTTGTGTATAAACTAGATAAGTAGGGGGTGTCTGTGTGTGTGTGTTTTGGATGTACTTGCTCTCCTCCCTTGCTTGAATTCTGGTTGCATCTTCCTGACGATTACTTGGCCTTGTTGGTCTTGAAGCTGACCTGCAGCACCCGATTGCCCATGGTGTAGCCGTTGAGGGCGCGTATTGCCATGGCGGCCTCGTCGTAGTTGGTCATGGACACGAAGCCGTAGCCCTTGCACTGATTCGTTGTGGGATCCTTGACGATCTTCACCGATTGCACAGCGCCGAAGGGGCCGAACAGCTGCCAGAGCGCCGCCTCCTCCGTTTCGGGCGCCAGATTGTATATGAATATGGGATAGGCACCGCCCGGTCCGCTGGCCAGCGTTGTCGCTGCCGCCGCTGCGGCGCCCAGGCCATTGGGCAGCATCACGTCAAGCATATCGCCGGCCATGGGCGAGAATCGGGCCAATCCCTTGTTGACGGGCGTATGCATGGCGCCGCCAATGCGTCGCACCAGCTGCGGATTGAGGAAAGCGGGCAGTTGCGGCTGCATGATCTTGCTGGTGCTGCCGGGCGTGTTCGAGAACTTGACCACTATCGGATCGGTGCAGCTGCTGGGCGTGGTCCCATTCAGCGCGATAATCGCGCGCGTCGCCTCCTCGCGCTTATCGAATCGAATGAAGCCCACGCCCTTGGTCTGTGTATCGTTGCCGGCATTCTGGAGAATGCGCGATGTGATGATGGCGCCAAATGGTGCAAAGATCGCCTCCAGCTCCTGCTGTGTCATGGTCTTGGGCAGACCGGATACATACAGATTGGCGCCCTTGATGGCATCCGACGATGGTCGGGCGAACGACACCTTGATCGTCTTGTTCTGCAATCGCAGCCCGTTGAGCACATTGACCGCCTGCTCGGCGTCCTGGGGCCGCACATAGTTCACGAAGCCATAGCCGAGACTCTGGCCCTTGCTGGGCGCCTGGGGATTCAGCGGATCAATGTAGACCTGCGACTTGTCGCGTATCAGTTTCACCGACTCGATTTCACCCACGCTCGAGAAGAGCGAACGGATCTCGTCCTCGGTCATCGTTTGTGGCAAGTAGTTGACAATCAGATTTGTGCGCGTCTCGGTGCTGCCATTGCTGCCGTTCTGTGCACCGCCCGAGTTGCCATTGGTGTTGCTCTGCAGCTGTTGCTGCTGCTGCTGTTGTTGTTGCTGTTGCTGCTGCTGCTGCTGTTGTTGCTGCTGTTGCTGTTGCTGCACGGCGACAACCGCCTGCTGCACTTGCTGTTGCTGCTGCTGTACGACCTGCGTCTGCTGCTGCTGCTGCTGCTGGACAACTGCTTGCTGGGCAACTGCTTGCTGCTGCTGCTGCAGTTGCTGCGTCACCGCGGCAGCGGCTGCAGCGACCGCTTGCTGTGTCTGCTGCTGCTGCACTTGCAATATCGCCTGTTGCACCTGTTGCTGCTGCTGCTGCTGCAGCTGGGCGGCCGCGGCCACAGCCGCCGCATTCTGTACGGGCGCCGCAACATTCGTCGCTGCCACGGCCGCAGCGGCGGCGGCGCTCTGCATTAGTTGGGCCTGTGTGTCCACGCCAGTGGCGCCGGTATTTGCCATCATAAAGTCCACTGGATTATTGATTATTGTTGTTATTGTTGTTGTTGTTGATGGGATTGTTAGATTGGCGAGACCAACGCAGGCGCAGCATATGCAAGAAGAAGAGTTAAATGTCAAGATTAAACCATTTGCAAGGTGTGTTAGTAACGGTTTATTAGCATTAATCATCTACTTAAATACAGCGATGGCCAAAATTATTTTGACACCCTTTAATGTTAATTCTATACTCAAATTTTGAACTAAGTTCATGTCAAGTTGGGCCTCAATGGAAACGTCTTTTGAATTCCTTTTGAATCATACAAAAATATCTTTAACCCATTGGGTACCCACAGAAAATTTCAAATTTATGTTAACGTCTACTTTTTCAACTTTTTTCCTTGATTTCCTTGATTTTTTAAAACAAATGTTTTGATGCAAACAGTTTCTTTAAACATTTCTTATAGTGACTGCAAACAATTTTTTTCAAATTTATCTTCGCTAGTATTTTTTTATAATTTTTTTAAAACTACAAAAAAGGAACTTTTTGCATGAAAATGAGGAAAAATTTAAAAAAATTATAAAAAAAAAAATACTAGCAAAGTGATATTTGAAAAAAAATTTTCCAGTCACTATTAGAATTGTTTTAAGAAACTTTGAGGAATGAATGAGGAAAAAGTGAATTTGGTTTGCCAATTTAAAAAAATTATAAAAAAAATACTAGCGAAGAGATATTTGAAAAAAAAATATTGCAGTCACTATTAGAATTGTGTTAAGAAACTTTTTGCATCAAAACATTTTTTTTTTTTAAAAAGCGAGGAAAACAGTTTAAAAATAGACCTTTACAAAAATTCAAATTTTTCAATGGGTTCCTAATGGGTTAAGGAAAGTTGTATATCATTCAAAAGTAAGTTTAAATCATGAGTAGGTTTAACTTTAAATGGTGTCAATATACTTATGCCTATGACTGTAAATAGTTTACTTTAGTTTAATATACTTTTAGTTGGTTAGTTCGAAAAAATGGTTAACGATTAGTTAAAGCTTTGCACTGTGGCGCCGCCCAGCGGCCCACTTTTACAAGCAATTTTCGTCCAAACTTACTTTTGCCCACACACACACACTCACAGACGCAGTTACACACGGACAAAGCGAGAGAGCAACGTGAGAGGAGAATGTGCGATTAAAGCTTACAATCTCAGACACAGACAATGTCACACACACACACACACACCACTTATACAAACACAGAGAGAGAGAGAGTAAGGCACACACACACACACACACCTATCACTGTCAACGGAGGAGCTAGAATGTTTGAGGTGGAGAGTCTGTCAAAAGCTTTTGGTATGTCGCTACCGCTACGAGAACTGCTGCGACCCAAGCACGCGATGCTACTGAGCGCAGGTCCTTGCAAGGGCTTCGTGCTATGCTGGCGTTAGCCTCTCGCCTCTCTGGGAACTTTACACAGTTCTTTCTGTTAGTTCTGTTCCCGCTCCTGTTTTTACTTCAGCTACTCCTGCTGCCGCTTTCGTTATTGTTGTTGTTGTTGGAAATTGTAACCCGGCCAAACCCAGTTATGTAATACATACATACATACATACATATGTATGTATACACACACACATAGAAAAACGGCAAGCGTAGCAACGAACTCTAACGCAGCAGCAGCACAACCCCCTCACAAAAGAAAACAACAAAAAAATAACGAAAAATGTTTAAAACTACAAATGAGCAACTGTGCCCATCTAAAATCGACCAGTCCGCCCGCCCCTTAGTCGACATTGGCGGGTGCAACAGCGAGACGAAGCAACCCTTAAATGTCAAAAACAAGTTGTAATATTTCATTTGCAAAAATTACTAACACTCACATACATATACAACCTTACATGCATATGTATAAAAATATGTACGTTTGGCTCTCCTAAGGGTTAAATACAATAACGAGAACAATGCCACCCCCTTGGGTGGGTTAACAAACAAGAACCATGTGCGAGCGATTGTTTATCAAATGACCGCACCTTCAACAGTCTGGCAACGCCGCAGCAACGGCTGCTGCATGATCTGTGAACTTGCACTCTGGGTGGTTGATGCTGATGTGTTGTTGGGTCGTACTCGCGACTCACGCAAGTCAAAAGGTCAAACGAAAACTGACACACGCGAAAATACACACACACACACACGCACACGCACACAGTCAAGCATAGAAAGTCACATACATACATACGTACTTTGTACATACATATTTGCACGCCCACACGCCAAAAAGCAGAGCGTGTTCGCTCTCAATTTCCATGACAACTGAGATTTCAAAAATGTCTAGACCACCCTCTTCTCAACAACTCATCACTTCCAGATATACACATGTACATGGTACATACATACATACATATGTACATATTTATTTAATACTCACTTGTTTCAGTTAAAATGTTGCTGATTTTTGGCTCTTATATAGTGTATGCCAAGCAAATTGATTTGAATTTTTTGTATATGCGCGCGCGCTCTACACGGCGCAGTTCAAACTCAACTCGCTGCTCCTTTCCGCTTTTCCTTCGTAACTGCCGT
Source organism: Drosophila recens (assembly GCA_037043495.1). Lineage (NCBI taxonomy): Eukaryota > Metazoa > Arthropoda > Insecta > Diptera > Drosophilidae > Drosophila > Drosophila recens. The sequence goes on along the minus strand of JBAMBJ010000920.1, from coordinate 5,086 downwards.
TTTAGTTTGTTAGCAGTCTGCAGGGCACTTGAATTCAGGATATTTTCCCTTTCCGTTCCGTTTTGTTGGATATATTTGCGATTATTATGCTGCTAATAATTAAACAAACGCTGGCGTCGTTGTCGTCGTCGTCTAATTTTGTTGTATATGAAAAAGAGAGTGGGTAAAAACAAAAACAAAAAAGCGGTAAATTTGTCTGCTCGTCTGGGTTCGTCGCTGGGTTATCGTATTTATCGATTTCATCGATTTTTCCCAAAATCCAAGTATCACAACAGCAGTAACAGCAACTAGCCAAAGATTTTTAGACAATTTCTATGTATGTACATATAAATATTTATCTAGAAAAGTACATACATATGTATGTGCATGTATTCATAGATGCAAACTTTTTTTATTGTTACACAATTTCGGACATTGTATGCGTTGCTGCTGTTGTAATTTTGTTAGATTTTGTTTTTTGTTTTTTTTGCTTTTCAATACTGATGATTATAACAGTATCTCTCAGTTGCTGCTGCGTCTCTGCCACTGTGCTAATTTATGGCGAGCGCCATTGGGAAGAGAGTGAGCGACCTACCGCCCTCACTCTCACTCCCTTTGCCATACAATGTATGGCAGCCGCCTCCATTGTTGTTGTTTTTTTTTTTATGTATGTATGTATATACTTTAACTAGCGCGCATATTTCACCATTCATGTGAATATACAAACATACATACAAACATATGTATATGTATGAATATACATATGCATGTTTGCTCACACACACACACACACACACAGACTCGAACGCACTTAGTATCTATAAGTTTTTTGTTGTTGCTAGACAACGCGCTTATTAAATTAAAACTCGCGCTGCTTTTGTTTTTGTCGCTGTGATGTTTGTTGCTCTTGCTTAATTTAAAAACAAGATATAAAAAAAAATTGTTCACTGCTATACCATTTGTTGTTACTGTTTGCTATAGAATTGTTCTAATTCGTATTTCCGCGCAATTCTCGCTCTCTCTCTCTCTCTCCCGCACTACATTTGTTTAGCTTGAAGTGTTGCTGTGGCAACAAAACACTACCTAATACAACTACGCTTTTGAGTATTATATTTGATTTGCTTTCTTGTTTCGTTTTTTTTTATTTTTAGATTTATTTATTGCGACCGGCGTTTTGTTTACTACATACATAGAACTTTCTGTAACTGCAGTTGAATGAGATGCGTGTTGCAATGAAAACTGTCTACTACTATTTGTAGCTGTTTTATAGTTGTCGGCGTACAATGCTCCTTCCTGCACATAAAATCGATATGTTAGCTGCGCCCTTTTTGCCACTCACACAGCTACACAGACAGCAGCGCACACACACACACACACACACACACACAGTGCTCGTTTTACAGATACATAGCACAGAGAGCAGGCAGAAGTGTGGCTACAGCAGTAGATTTGAACTCATAACAAAAACTACATACATACATATGTATGTATTTACTACTATTATTACTACTAGTTGCCCAGCACCGCCTCCAGCCCCTCCGCCCGGCACCGATCGTTTGACTCTTTGCCTCTCTTTTTGAGTTTGTTGAACTGTTTGGCGCTAACCGTCCGTCTGTCGTTTTGTCTACGTCTTTCACTGCCTTTGCATATTGTAATTTTGAGTTTTAGCATACATAGTAGATATGTACATATGTATATAAAATTGTTCCACACATACACATAAAACAAACACTCGCACACTCAAAAGCAACAACAAAAAAATACATTTATGTACATATGTATATGCATGTACACATGCTTGTATGTAATTGCACAATTATGCAGCGCGTAGCGATCGTTTGGCAATTTAAGCATTTTTTGTTAGCGTTTCGTTGTTGTTGTTATTATTCGTTACGCTTACGTTTTGATGCGGCTGCTACTGTTATTCTTGTTGTTGTTGTTGTTGTTGATATTGTTGATCGTTGTTCTTGCACTTTACGTATTTATCTATGGCAATCCGTATATTTGTTTTTATTAATATTGTTAACTTTAGTTGTCGTTATTTTCATTACTTTTCAAAAAAAAAAAAAATCAATTGCAAAAAGAGCAGAGCACACGAGCTGAGGCAGCGCACACGAGCGTAACAACGTCTGCGGCGTACAACGTCTAGCGTGGAAATGAAAATGACGCGAACGCAAACACAAACCTTGCTACCCTCGCTGGTTAACAAACAAATCTACATACAAGATACGTATGTCTGTATGTATGTACATATGTGTATATCAGTTTATAGATTTGTGCAAAGAGAGTGTGTGAGCGAATGAGTGTCAGAGAGCGCGCATTCGTTTTGTTTCTGTTTTTCCTGCTTTGTTTTCGTTCTCAATGCGAGTTTTCTTTTAAAATGCGCTCTCTCAGGTATTTGGCTCCTGTCTGTAGAAAAAAAAATTGACTCTAAATTCTGCAATCTCCTTTAGAACAGTATCTCGACTAAGGCCGTCCGTTATTTAAAAAAACAATGTGGACAATATTTATTATTAATTTTTATCAAACAATTTAAATGTTAATATTGGTAGAAAAATAAAAGATACATTTATGTTAAATGGTCTTATGTATGTAAACGGTATAGATATGTTAAATCAAAATGGCTGATAGTGGAGCTGCCATTCTAGTAGCCTGGAAGTAAGTATGTATGTTTGTGTCGGCTAACAGGCAAGTCTGTCATGCAGCTAGCGATCCGAAAAACTTACGTATACACCCAGATACACAAAGTCTGAAAGTGCTGCCGGAAAATTTTGCAAATTTGTTGAATTGTCCAGTGAATGGCAAAACGTATTTAATTAAATTTAAAATAGGTTTAAGTAGAAAACAAAAATATTGTTAAATAAAAATGCAATTTGGATCACATACGTACATAGATACACAGATATAAGGTCGACAACCGTTTTACGAGTATGATGCTCTCTGCATGTTGACGTTGAGCCTGCCGCGCTCCTTCTCTTCCTCTCTTTGCAGCAATACTCGTACTGTATGTATGTATGTATGTATGTGAATATGTGCGAGTGTTATCCTTGCAAAGCACAAGGGCTGTTTTGTTGTTTGAGTTGTGTGTGTATTTTTGTTTTTTTTTTCTTTTTTTTTTTTTTTTACGCCGGGGATGTTTCTGTGCTGACATACACCCCCTATATGCAGCCCAGGGAGCAAACGAAGCCAACCCAGGTCCTTGCCAAGTGAGTGCTATGGACTTGGCAGCGTTTTTGGCATGCGTGCGTGCGTGCGTGTGCTTAATTGCGCTTGTATTCCCTATGTGCCTGCGTGTGTATATACGTATGTATGTATGTACTTCCTGTTATTTGCTGCCCACCGGTTTGTTTCCATGTGCTGATTTTTATGGGCCGGCATTACAAATGTGCCGCCACCGCCGCCTGTCTGTTCCAATTTACACGCAGTTACTGTTGTTGTTGTTGTTGTTTTTGTTATTCGCAAAAACATAAAAATGTAACTCAACTTTTTGATGGGGTGGTTTTAGGGTTTTTCGAGATTTGGGCTGCTAGACGGCCACATCAAGCCACAGTGGTGCCAGTAAAGTTTCTAGCGCGGATAAATAGTACAAAAGTATAAATATGTTTTGTGAGCCTTTTATTAGTTTATTAAAATTATAAAAAACATTTTTTTTATAATCCGATTGCCATCAGCGCAAATAATCACAGTTCAAAAACATAAGTTTATTAAATACATAAATTGAATTTTGAGTTAAAACGTAAAGATCAAGCTATGAGTCAACAAATAAAGGTTCCTTTTGGAAAATCATAATTACATAAATAACATACTCTTTTATAATTTAAATATAGTCTACAGTCGAACTTCCGTAATTCGAAACACTATTATCCAAAGAAAAATTTCGACTCATGGAAACTTCGACTTATTGAATTTCTTTTTTGAAGTTTATTAAAAGAAACTACAATTTCATTCATTCATAAATACATTTCAAACCGAAAACTTTTCTGGTTATTCTCAGCAAAAACAGATTCCTGTTTGCTCAAGGCCTGTCGAAACTCTCAAAAATTGATTTGTTCGTTATTTTTACTGCATCCGGAAGAAATTTCCGATTCAAATGACATAATAAATTCTCTATTTTTTTTTTAATAATGAAACTGTTTTTGCTGAGATTCCATATTTTTCAACCACTTCGACTTTTTTTGGCCCACTTTTGAATTCCTTAACAGATGCATAACACAAAAACGAAAGAAAATTCGCACCTGTTTGGGGATTCCCCCGAGAAATTCGACTTACAGAAGCACGCTCCAGTATTTTTGTTCGAGTTATGGAGAAATTCGAATCAGAAGTTCGAGTTACGGAAGCAGAATTGTATGTTATTTGCCAAGTAAACGCTACTGCCACTCGATTTTGTTCGAACTAGAGAAAATTTGACTAATAGAAGTTCGACTTATGGGAGTTCGACTATATATAATTTAAATATTATATTTTTATTTTCCAACGAACTGAAACTTTAGTTAGCGAGAAAACAAAAAGTATTGGCGGTACTGAAAAGCTAAAAATTGAATTTAATTTGCGCTGTCAACGACATTTGCACCACTGTGCAATCCAAGGGGGTGGCCAGACGAGACAGATCGGCGACTCGCAAGTGCTTGGTCCTTTTGCGAGATAAGCATAATTTAAGCATGTCTGAATGTATGTACATGTGTGTGTGTGTGTGTGTGTGTGTGTATGTATGTTCATTCATATTGTAATGACAATGTCGAATGTTGTTCCTGTTACTGCTCAGGGGTGCGGTGGCTTTCTACGTTTGCTGGCCAAAATAGGAGCTAGCGATAAGTTTAACGCATTGTCAGATCCTATATATGTATATATGTACCTACATATAAAAAATTATAAAAATATGTGCATATTTATGTATATTTGCATGGCGATAACTATTTCTGATAATAATTTATTTGCGCCAACATTTATGTTAGTTTTGCTGACGCATGCTCCTCACATTGTATGCATATGTACATATGTATGTATGCATATATGTCTGTGTATCTGTGTGGGCCGGCCACGTGCTTGGAACTCGCTGTCGCTGTCTCCATCTCCATCTCCCCCTCTCTCGCTCACGCTCTGTCTCTTT